>SJYO01007492.1:74607751-74818344 GCA_006410555.1 Capra ibex
AGGGGTAGATAAAGGGTACTTCACTACCCTGGTCTACGGTACTAGAAGCAAAAGACTTACAGCTCGAAATTCGGTTGAAAAAGTGAGAGGAGAAAGTGAAAGTAGTTCTCCGAAAACTCAAGGAGAGGTGAAAGACGGTATTCCCACAACAGTAGACGTATAGACTCCAATAACTATAAAGAGGGTCGTTAGAACTAAGGTCGAACACGAAGAAGGTCGGGTCACAAAGAGTACTACATGAGACGTATCTTCAATTTATTCGTCCCACTGTTATATGTCGGAACTGTATGAGGAAAAGGATAACCCTTGGTCAGACAACAAGGTACAGGTCAACATTGACAACGAAGGACTGGACGTATATCCACAGAGTTCTCCGTCCAGTCCACCAGACCATAAGAGTAGAGAAAGTCTCAAAAGGTGTCAAATAAAACTAGGTGTATCAGTTTCCGAAACCGTATCAATTATTTCGTCTTTATCTACAAAAAGACCTTGAGAAAACGAAAAAGGTTCTAGGTCGTCTATAACCGTTAAACTAGAGACCAAGGACACGGAAAAGATTTTGGTCGAACTTGTAGACCTTCAAGTGTCAAGTACATAACAACTTCGGACCGAANCCTTTTTGGTATCGGACTGATCTGCCTGGAAACAACCGTTTCATTACAGAGACGAAAACTTATATGATAGATCCAACCAGTATTGAAAGGAAGGTTCCTCATTCGTAGAAAATTAAATTACCGACGTCAGTGGTAGACGTCACTAAAACCTCGGGGGGTTTTATTTCAGACTGTGACAAAGGTGACAAAGGGGTAGATAAAGGGTACTTCACTACCCTGGTCTACGGTACTAGAAGCAAAAGACTTACAGCTCGAAATTCGGTTGCAAAAGTGAGAGGAGAAAGTGAAAGTAGTTCTCCGAAAACTCAAGGAGGAGTGAAAGACGGTATTCCCACCACAGTAGACGTATAGACTCAAAAAAATATAAAGAGGGTCGTTAGAACGAAGGTCGAACACAAAGAAGATCGGGTCGCAAAGAGTACTACATAAGACGTATCTTCAATTTATTCGTCCCACTGTTATATGTCGGAACTGTATGAGAAAAAGAATAACTCTTGGTCAGACAACAAGGTACAGGTCAAGATTGACGACGAAGGACTGGACGTATATCCAAAGAGTTCTCCGTCCAGCCCACCAGACCATGAGGATAGAGAGAGTCTTAAAAGGTGTCAAACAACACTAGGTGTATCAGTTTCCGAAACGTAACCAGTTATTTCGTCTTTATCTACGAAAGGACCATAAGAGAACGAAAAAGTTACTAGGTCGTCTACAACCGGTAAACTAGAGACCAAGGAGACGGAAAAGATTTTGGTTGAACTTGTAGATCTTCAAGTACCAAGTGCATAACAACTTCGGACCGAACCCCTTAAAACTCGTAACGAAATGATCGTACACTCTACTCACGTTAAAACACTATCAAACTCTTAAGAAACCGTAACGGAAGAAACCCTAACCTTACTTTTGACTGGAAAAGGTCAGGACACCGGTGACGACTCAAAAGGTTTAAACGACCGTATAACTCACGTCGTGAAAGTATCGTAGTAGAAAGTCCTAAACGTTATCGTAGATCTTTATTTGAATAGGTTCCTTCACTTTCTGTATATAAGACTTTTGGTATTTTGTAACTACTTCCTTTAACTTCTATCATGTTTCTTTACCTTTCTATAGGGTACAAGTAGTTTACCTTCTGAAGAATTTTTAATTAATTAATTAAAATTAACAAGCTATTAATGAACTGTTGTAAAACTATCGAAGACGGTATGTAGTCGTACTCAACCGACGTCCATATATACACCGGGGGAGTAGTTTGGGTGGAGGGAGGGGTGGGATAGGGAGACCCAACAGGGTCTCGTGACCGAAACCAACGGGACGAAGTACGTACCTTGAACGTGACCGTTAAACAAAATGTATACCATTACATGTACGAAGTTTCGATAAGAGAGTTTAGTAGGGTGGAAGGAGAAGAGGGTGACTTAGGTTTTCTTAACTTATTAATTATAACAATTTTACAGGTATGATGAGTTTTGTCAGATGTCTAAATTACATTAGGGATAATTTTATGTGTACTGTAAAAGGTGTCTTGATCTTTTTATTAGGACTTTATATATACGTTGATGTTTTATGGGACTCATTGGTTTAGTTAGAACTTTTTTTCTTGTTTCACCTCCATAGTATGAGGAAATAAAGTCTGATACTGATGTTTCGATGTCGTTAGTTTTGTCATACCCCGACCATACCATTATTTTTGTCCGTATCGTATCTCTCGGGTCCATATTTGAGTACGTGAATCCCCGTTAATTAAATGCTATTTCTTTCATTCCCCTTTTCTGTTGGAGAAGTGATACACCACAATCCTTATAATTGATGTACATTTTCTTACTTTAATCTTGTGAATGTGGTACGTGTTTTTATTTGAGTTTTACCTTATTTCTGGATTTACATCTTTGTCTTTGGTATTTTGAGGATCCTCTTTTGTCATACGAAAAACTGTATCCAGAATCGTCATAGAAAAACCCAGACGGGGAGTCCGTTCCCTTTGTTTTCGTTTTTATTTGTTTACCCTAAATTGATTTAAACTTTCGAAATCGTATCGTTTCCTTTGACAATTGTTTTACTTTTCCGTCAGATGACTTACCCTCTTCTACAAACGTTTACTATACAAACTATTCCCCAATTATGGATTTTATATATTTCTTGATTATGTTGAGTTATATTTTTTGAGTCAATTTTTTATCTCCTGGACTTATCCGTAAAAAGGTTTCTTTTGTATGTTTACTAGATGTTCGTGTACCTTACTACGAGTATTAGTAATTAGTAGTCTCTTTACGTTTAATTTTAGTGTTTCTTGACAGTGGAGTTTGGTCAGTCTTAATGGTAGTAGTTTTTCTTGTGTTCATTGTTTACAACCGTTCCCACACCTATTCTTCCTTGAGGACACGTGACACCCTTACATTTAACCACGTCGGTACCATCTTTAGTCATACCACAAAGGAGTTTTTGATTTTTGTCTTGATGGGATCTTGGGTCGTTAAGGTAAGGATTTGTCTATGGGGGGTTTTTACTTTTGTGCTTAAACTTTTCTATGTGTGTGGGGTTACAAGAAGACTTTCAGACTCTATCACTTTCACAAACAGTGAGTCAGTATAGGTCGAGAAACGTTGGGGTGACTGACATCGGGCGGTCCGAGGAGACGGGTATTTTAAGAGGTCCGTTCATATGACCTCACACATCTGTTAGAGAAGACGTCCCCTAGAAGGACTGGGTCCCTAGTCTAAGTCAAGAATAGTCATAATAAATGGTAAAGGTTTATACTTTCACTGGATTCACACACAGTCGTCTACTTACCTATTTCTTCTACACTCTATGTGTGTGTGTGTGTGTGTGTGTGTGTGTGTGTTACCTTAAGATGAGTCGGTTTTTTTTAATATTTTAAACAGTAAACACTGTTGTACCCACCTAAACCTTCCATAGTACGATTCACTTTATTCAGTCTGTCTCTTTCTATTTATGAAATACTATAGTGAATATACACCTTAGATTTTTTATCTTGTTCGATCACTTATATAATTTTTTCTTTGTCTACGTGTATCTCTTGTTTGATCACCAATGGTCACTCTTCTTCCTTCTTCACCCCGTTTTAT
The DNA here is from genome assembly GCA_006410555.1 of Capra ibex. Classification (NCBI taxonomy): domain Eukaryota; kingdom Metazoa; phylum Chordata; class Mammalia; order Artiodactyla; family Bovidae; genus Capra; species Capra ibex. Next base: position 74,611,446 of record SJYO01007492.1, read on the forward strand.
CCCCATCCCCTAATTCTCCTGGTTTGATCATACATATTTTATTTATTCGATGTTTCTATATAACATGTTGTGCTCCTTATATCGGTTTTAAAATATCGTTGATATACACTTTATATTGGAAATTATAACACTTAGTAATTATAACACTTTGTATATTATAACGTCCCGTTGATAAGAAGTTAATTTTTTCTCTTTCTCTGACTTTAAAGTGGCAAACGTTTATATTGGTTATATAAAATTACTGACATTTACCTTTGATTGAAAATTTTTAACACACTTTTAATTTTTTTGAAGTTTAGGTTTTAGTTTTAATTTTTTTTTTCTTATTTTTGAGAGAAACCTTTAAATTTCACTCTCTCTTAACCTCGTAGATTACACGGGAGACTATATATCTAGATATATTGTTAACGAGTTTTGATTTTCTTTCTCTCCGAAGGAGACACTGAGGCACCATTTCTTGCGTGGACGTTACGTCCTCGACGTCCTTTAGGCTCAAGTTAGGGACCCCGTCCTTCTAGGGGACCTCCTCCCGTACCGTTAGGTGAACTCATAAGAACGGACCTCTTAGGGTTCCCGTCTCCTCGGACCGTCCGATGTCAGGTATCTCCGGGCTTCTCAGTCTGTACTGACTTCGGTGAATCGTACGTACGTTTCCTTTCCCTCTGATACCTTTAGGGAGTACGAATCTGGCGTCTTAGGTATCCCGTTCTAAAAACGGAACGTTTTGAATATTTATCTACTATTTTGTCACACATGACAAACTCCTTTAGGACTCAATTCTTAACAATCAAGTCTTAAAATAAAAGGAACTTAAAAATTGTACGGTGTACCTTTAGGATAAAAGGTCTTAAGGACCTTTCTACTCTCTCAGTTAAAGATCCATCCAATTATTATTCGGACATCAGGGACTCCTCCTGTCTCCCCAGACCTCAAGAGTTTCTCCTCTTTTCCTGTTTGAAAAAAAAGATATCCAGGTCTCGACTACTAATGTGTTGTTTTGTTGAGTCGAATTTGAGACATGATTCCTAATATATTGTTGTTACCTAGGACGAGATCCTGCACAAAGAGGAAGTACCCAGACCATTCTGGAAATGTTGGAACTCTGTAAGAAAACTAAATGACATTATTGGTTGCCTTTTTAATATATTGAGGGAAAGATTCTGATCTTTCCGCCCGTGAGAGGTAGGGGGGAGGACTACAGTCTTCGAAAGAGACAAGGAAAAAGTGAAATTATTTTGAGACGATGTGTTTTCGAGAACTCACTAGTTCGAACCAGGAACCAGGGTTTCGATTTAGAAGAAGCCTCTAGTGTTTAGACTGTAGCAAGTGGCATTCGATAGTAGAACCCCCGAGTAGGCCCTAGAAGTTCTGTTCCATTCTGGTGAGTTCTCGAGATCGGAGAGACGAAAGAGTCATATGTACAAAGAGGAGAATGGGATGATTGAGATGACACACGAACACACTTACTTACTGCGGGACGCACTTCGTTCACTACTCGGGACGAGACACCAAAATGCCACGAGTATTACTGACTTCCGTCGGGGGTTTTCCCCTCGGAACAACCCCCAAATATGGCTGGACGGTTACGGTTTTCTGTGGGTTGCAGGGACGTTTCCCTCGCCGGTCTCTACCCGTTTCGAACACCTCGTTTGAAAGAAATGAACCAGGGTAAAAGGACCAGAGAAACTGGTAAAACATGAACGCACCCCTTAATTTTGCTGATTGGACCAGATAGTCTAATATCTGAAAGTTCCCTTAACACTAGGTATGGTACGCGAAAGTGAATCTGGGGTACATACCTTCACGGATCGGAACGATCCTCGGCTTTCAATGTTGTAGTGCAAACCCTCACTCTGCCTCGACAGAGAGTCCGATCTCCAGTGACAGAACCGACGGGCGGAGTCCCCCGGTCTCGAGATTTTCACTCAGGAACAATACCGACACGGAGGTGTGATACACCTACCTTCGCGACGATCGCTCGTACTCCAAAGATTCTTATATCCGACTCTTAGGGCCTAACCTTCATGTCGTCCGAAGAATGAAACCATCACGACAATCACCTAGTCTCCTCCGAGAGACCACCCAAAACAGAGTTGAGGAATCTATAAGGAAAACACCTTAGGCACCCTTACTTAACCTTCCCAGCCGGGATCATCGAGCTCCTGTTGTTAGTGAAAAAGGAACGACCAGCTGGGAAAACGATAGTGTATGTGACCACACCACTGTGAGTCTTCCCTGTAGCACCACCGAGTAGGGACGTACTGACTGACGACGATGACACCGGTCCTGACATGAGTCCTTGTACGTACCCGTGAACCCTCTGCCTGCAAAAGGGACGATCAGGATCGAGCCTTTTGTAAAGGTCTTTACGACGAAACGACGTGGGGACCACCGTAGTCTCCTTTTCCGTTTAGTTCGTTTGCAGAACCACCATTCCTCGGTCTTTAGTTAAACTCTCCAGTAGTGCAGAGGGGGACCACGTAGCAGTGGGCGGAGCCACCATCTTGACCCTCCCTACTCATACCGTGGACACAACCATTCCCTGTCTGATTCAAGTCGATCCCTTCCTTTTGAAACCCCCTTTCAGACAGATGTGGGGGTAGACCTCGTCCCTCCCTGCGGAGACCACCTTTCTTCGGTGCCGACACCTCCGGCGAAAAAAGAGAGAATGTCTATTCACTAGTTCTTCCTTTCCATAGAAAATTTCTCAACAGAACAACTACGGTCCTTTTACGACGAGTAATACCAACTCGTTCATAAGGACGACTACTCCCTCTAAACCAGTCACGTACTACACCTATACGTTACGTGTCACGACCCTCTCAATCAATCAATCACGATCAGTGAATCAGGAAAGACTGAGAAGCTCCGGGGTACCTGACATCGGGTGGTCCAAGAGACAGGTACCCTAAAGGGTCCGTTCTTATGACCTGACCCAACGGTAAAGGAAGAGGTCCCTTAGAAGGACTGGGACCAGAGAACGTAGCGTCCGTCTAAGAAATGACAGACTCCGTGGTGGTAAACAGGCTCCGACTCACGACCCTCTCGCCTCCGGTTTCCCGTTTCTTATTAAAAATACAAATATAAAAAGAGTAGAACGGTGTTTTATAATTAAAATAAAGTGTGACCACCAATACACAGTAATTTGTCGTAGTGGTGGGTGAATGTACGAGTTCGATTTTTTGTATACCCAATAGAAAACAAGTAAGAGGTGTGAGTCAGGAAGACAGACAAGGACCTTGTGTATAACAAGTAAAAATTACTTCCCAGAAACGTAATCCATAAGAGACGGACTTTACATCTAGTGAACTGAAAGGAAACGGTCTAAGAACAGTAAGTTTACAGGCGAATTACAGTGGAGGTTCTCTCCGAAAGATATTTGTCAATTATGTTTCATCAAGTTCGAAATTATCGGAACTTTCTGTTTCGATTACGAAGAGACGCCTCGTCTCCCGTTACTGAATTGGTCTGAGAACTCTCACCGAGACACAGTCCTCCCGAAGAGTCCACCGCGTCACTATTTCTTGGGCGGACGGTTACGTCCTCCGCATTCTCTACACCCAAGTCAGGGACCCAACCCTTCTATGGGACCTCCTCTCATACCGTTGGCTGAGGTCATAACAACGGACCTCTTAGGTTACCTGTCTCCTCGGACCACCCAATGTCTGTTATCCCAGTGTTTCTCAGTCTGGACTGTCTGCACTGAATCGTACTAACACAGTCCCTACACTCCAAAACGTGAATGACAACGTACACTACCTGGGTCCGAACTCCTTGACTCGGAGACCAAAACCAGATGGTTTTTGAGAATAAAGGAATGATGACTGTCGTAATTGAAATTGAGACCCTTATGAAACTAATTCACTTGTGAAGGAATATCGGAAAACCTCCTATGAACGCCCCGAACGACAATGTGACAACGTTATTGTAGACAAGAGGAGAGAGAGTCGTCTTTTCCTTGTCGGTTTGTGATAAACTTGTCGAACGGAGTCAGAATTGAGAGTGTAGAGTCGACGAGCTTGTTTATCTTATGGCCCCTGGGAATGAGGAGTCAAGAACAGGTGGTGAACGAGGTTTCATACCCCAAGTCTCTCGCAGACTCAACCACTTGTTTAAGTGGTAAACCCTCTCCCCTGGTGAGGTTAAGTTACCCTGGAAGGGTCTGGAGTGGAATATAGAAGTAGATTGACAAGTAGACACAGAAAAGAATATAAGAAATAATATATTATTTGACTATTTGTATTCACAAAGGGACTCAAGACACTCTACAAAATCGTTCAATGACTTGGGTTCTTCCCCAGGGTCCTTGGGACCAAATACCGACTAACAAGTCTTCGTGTCCACTACTGGACTCTTAACATTTCACCCCCATCAAAGTACCCTGACTCGCGAAGTAGACACCCTAGATTACGATTGAGGTCCATCTACTAACGTCCTGTGGGTCAACCACAGTATCTCTTAACAAACTGGACGTCCTTTGGGTGTGAGACCACAGTCTTCACATCACAACACTCACATTATCACACTCTCATTTTCTCTTTGTGTGTTCATACCAAAAAGAAATGTTTCTAAGAAACTCAAAATTTTTTCACATTTTAACTTCAATTTCGTAAGATATCCCCTCTGGTTCTCAGAAAAAAGTCCACCGTTTTATAACAGAATGGTTTCACCCACGAGAAGAGTTTTGACTGAAAATCTGGCTGAGACCGATATGAAAACCCGTGACGTAATTAACATTTTTGTCCCCAAAGAACGAAGGTCTGTTTATTTGTAAAGAATTTAAGAAAAGATTGTAACAAAACCGATAATATTTTACCAAAGAAACCAATTATTGTGTTGGTCCCGACACCAGTAAAAGATAAGTATCCATCATTTTTTTATAAATAAATAAACCGAGGGAACACCGTACACCGTACAAAACACCACCCCACGTCTGAGAGATCAACATCGTGTGTCCGAACGAACAGTGCGTCGCGCACCCTAGAATCAAAGGGCTGGCCCCTAGTTTGGACACAGTGGACGTGACTTTCCGCCTAAGAATTGGTGACCTGGTGGTCTCTTCAGGACCATAGAAACGAGAATAGAAATAGTTGACTGACAGATAAGGACTGTTAAGAGAGTTTATAACGAGACGAGGTTTTATTCTAAGGTACAAGGTTTAAGAATCCCTGAGGATACCACGAAACAGAGGAAAAAGAAAACTGTGGTCTAGTAGAAATCCCGAAGAATCTACCCACGACCCACCGGGGTCCGAACATATCGGATGGTGTACCGTGTGTATTTGTCTTTCAAAGATCCTTACTAGTCCGTCCGACTAAACGGGGTACCCAGGTGTCACAGGTCACCATAACATGTTTAATACGAGACAGTCCGGAGTTTCCTTTCTTCCGTCGAGTAAGAGTGAGTACCACCGAAACCATTTCCGAACCCAACTAACATGTCTTCTGTCCTTAGTTCTGGTAGGGGGTCTCTTTCTTTACGTTTATTCGTTTTACCGACAGTCTCCTCGGGAATGTTTATCGACACTTTTCTCTTCGCTTTTCGTGTCCTCTTTTCCTTTCTATATGGGTAAACTTACGTCTCAAGGTTTCTTATCGTTCCTCTCTATTCTTTCGGAAGGAGTCTCTAGTTATGTTTCTTTATCTCCTTTTGTTATCTTACCCTTTCTGATCTCTAGAGAAGTTCTTTTAATCTCTATGGTTCCCTTGTAAAGTAAGTTTCTACCCGAGTTATTTCCTGTCTTTACCATACCTGGATTGTCTTCATTTTCTATAATTCTTCTCCACCGTTCTTATGTGTCTTCTTGACGTGTTTTTTTCTAGAAGTTCTGGGTCTATTAGTATTACTACACTAGTGAGTGTGAGTAGATCTCGGTCCGTAGGACCTTACACTTCAGTTCACCCGGAATCCTTCGTAGTGATACTCGTTTCGATCACCTCCACTACCTTAAGGTCACCTCGATAAAGTTTAAGATTTTCTACTACGACACTTTCACGATGTGAGTTATACGGTCGTTTAAACCTTTTGAGTCGTCACCGGTGTCCTGACCTTTTCCAGTCAAAAGTAAGGTTAGGATTTCTTTCCGTTACGGTTTCTTACGAGTTTGACGGCGTGTTAACATGAGTAGAGTGTACGATCATTTCATGACGAGTTTTAAGAGGTTCGGTCCGAAGTTGTTATGTACTTGGCACTTGAAGGTCTTCAAGTTCGACCGAAATCTTTTCCGTGTCCTTGGTCTCTAGTTTAACGGTCGTAGGCGACCTAGTACCTTTTTCGTTCTCCTATGGTCCTTTTGTAGATAAAGACGAAATAACTGATACGGTTTCGGAAACTGACGCACCTAGTGTTATTCGACACCTTTTAAGACTTCCTCTACCCTTATGGTCTGGTGGACTGGACGTAGAACTCTTTGGATATACGTCCAGTCCTTCGTTGTCAATGTTGACCTGTACCTTGTTGTCTGACCAAGGTTTATCCTTTTCCTCATGCAGTTCCGACATATAACAGTGGAACGAATAAATTGAATATACATCTCATGTAGTACTCTTTACCACCCGACCTACTTCGTGTTCGACCTTAGTTCTAACGTCCCTCTTTATAGTTATTGGAGTCTATACGTCTACTTCACTTCACTTCACTTCAACGGGTCAGCACGGACTGAGAAACGCTGGGGTACGTATCATCGGACGTGGTTCGAGGATGTAGGTACCCTAAAAGATCCGTTCTCATGACTTCACCCAACGGTAAAAGAAGAGGATACCGTCTTTGACTTCTTGATTTCTCGGAGAACTCCTTTCACTTTCTCCTCTCACTTTTTCAACCGAATTTCGAGTTGTAAGTCTTTTGTTTCTAATATCGTGGGTCAGGGTAGTGAAGTACCGTTTATATACCCCTTTGTCACCTTTGTCACAGTCTGAAATAAAATCCCCCAAGGTTTTAGTGACGTCTACCACTAACGTCGGTACTTTAATTTTCTCCGAATGAGGAACCTTCCTTTCAATATTGGTTGGATCTGTCGTATAATTTTACGTCCCTGTAATGAAACAATTGTTTCCAGGCAGATCAGTTCCGATACCAAAAAGGTCATCAGTACATACCTACACTCCCAACCTGATATTTTTCTCGACTCGTGACTTCTTAACTACGAAAACTTGACACGACAACCTCTTCTGAGAACTCGCAGGGAACCTGACGTTCCTCTAGGTAGGTTAGGTAAGATTTCCTCTAGTCAGGACCCACAAGTAACCTTCCTGACTACGACTCCGGCTTTGAGGTTATTAAACCGGTGGACTACACTTCTTGACTGAGAAACCTTTTCTGAGACTAAAACCCTTTCTAACTCCCGTTCTCCTCTTCCCCTGCTGTCTCCTACTCTACCATCCTACCGTAGTGGCTGAGTTACCTGTACCCAAACCCACCTGAGACTCTCAACCACTACCTGTCCCTCCGGACTGCACGACGTCAAGTACCCCAACGTTTCTCAGTCTGTGTTGACTCGCTGACTTGACTTGACTTGACTTGACTTGACCCAACTAACTTAACTCTTCACTTAAAGTGGACGTCTACGAAATCACTGGAATACATGGAAATACGGAAATATCGTACGTAAGTATTCATTAGTGAATCTTGACAACATTTACTAAAGACATTTAGTAAATCTTTAGAAATCCTTAGTCATTTACAAAAGATTTCTGTAATAGACAGTGAAACGTTATAAAACAGATTATTATCAAAAGTCCCTCGTGTAAAACACCCTCTCTACTACTTTAAACATTTGGAACTCTAAGTTACTAAAGTGACGGGTGGAGAGGTCTTACTTTTCTCCCGTTATTTTGTAGTTATATCTTGTATTTATTTGTTTTACCGGGTCCCAACACAGTCTAATAAATAGGTTTGGTGTCACCGGTCTACAAGACAGGTATTGAAATTACTTGGACTTTCACTTTCACTTTCACTTCAACGAGTCAGCACAGGTTGAGAAACGGTGGAGTACCTTACATCGGATGGTCCGAAGAGACAGGTACCCTAAAAGGTCCGTTATCATGACCTCACCTAACGGTACAGGAAGAGGTCCCCTAGAAGGGTTGGGTCCCTAACTTGGGCCCAGAGGACGTAACATCTGTCTGCGAAATGTCAGACTCGGTGGTCCCTTCAGTTACTTGGACTTACAATATCGTTTATCTTTCGATCTTGAGAAGAGTTTACTTTATGGTTACCCACCCGGGTACTGTCCAGACTAGTGAGCACCGGTGTTGACCACTTTGTGGGTATATACTACCTATTACACCGTAATTCAATAATATTCCATAATTCCCGTTAAGTAAGTGTCCAAATTCTTCGGGACTGAGTTACCCAAGTCTGGTTCAAAGTAAAAGTCTCCTGTAACGAACTTGAAACGTCTCTCGAAAGTTGAAAATTTTTTAATACGTAAATAAATACCGACGTAACCCAAAAACAACGATAAGCTCTCGAAAGAGATCACCACCACTCGTTTCCCATGAGAGATCAACCTCATACACACGAGGACTAACACCACCGAAGAGTAACACCACCGAAGAGAACACGTCTCGCACCTAAGATCCTACGCTCGCGAAGTCATCAACCCCATCCACCCGAATCAGCGGGACACCGCACACCTTAGAATCAAGGACCTGGGATACCAAGAAACTTGGGTACAGGGGACGTAACCATCCACCCAAGACCCAGTGTAGTCCCCTTGTGGTCCCTTCAAGAAGATGAAAAGAAAACAACTTTCGGAGTAAAAACTGAAGCAAATAAACAAAGATTTCACATTAGATCTAACATTGATCTAAGTAAATAAATAAGAATTGATTTAACACATGGATAAAAAGGGGAACTTGTTGTAGACATGGTGATAGGAGGTGAACTTTCAAGTAACAACAACGACAAGTTAACGAGTCAGTACAGACTGAGAAACGCTGGGGTACCTGATGTCGTGTGGTCCGAAGGGACAGGAAGTGGTAGAGGGTCTAGAACGAGTTTGGGTGCAGGTAACTCAGCCACTACGGTAGGTTGGTAGAGTAAGAGACAGCAGGGGAAGAAGAGGACGGAAGTTAGAAAAGGTCGTAGTCCTAGAAAAGGTTACTCAACCGAGAAACGTAGTCCACCAGTTTCATAACCTCAAAGTCGAAGTCGTAGTCAGGAAGATTACTTATAAGTCCTAACTAAAGGAAATCTTAACTGACCAAACTAGAGGAACGTCAGGTTCCCTGAGAGTTCCTAGAAGAGGTTGTACTGTCAAATTTTCGTAGTTAAGAAGTCACGAGTCGCAAGAAATACCAGGTTGAGAGTGTAGGTGTGTGTTGACGACCTTTTTGGTATCGAAACTGAATATGTCTGGGAACTACCGTTTCATTACAGAGACGACAGATCTAAACAGTATCGAAAAGAAGGTTCCTCGTTGACAGAAAATTAAAGTACCGACGTCAGTGGTAGACGTCACTAAAACCTCGGGTTCTTTTGTTTCAGACAGTGACAAAGGTAACAAAAGGGTAGATAGACAGTACTTCACTACCCTAACCTACAATACTAGAATCAAAAAACTTACGACTCAAAATTCGGTCAAAAAAGTGAGAGGAGAAAGTGGAAGTAGTTCTCCGAGAAATCAAAGAGAAGTGAAAGACAGTATTCCCACCAGTAGACGTATAGGTTCCAATGACTGTAAAGAGGACCGTTAGGACTAAGACCGAACACGAAGTAGGTCGGACCGTAAAGTGTACTACATGAAACGTATATACAATTTATTCGTATCACTCTGATATGTCGGAACTGTATGAGGAAAGGGTTAAACCTTGATCAGGCAACAAGGTACAGACCAAGTTTGACAACGAAGAACTGGAACGGTCCTCGAATCATGGTGATAGAAGGTGAGTTTTCAATTATAAAATAACAAATAGGAAGGTTAGAAAGACACATAGATCCTTTATGTAAATATAAAAGAAGAGACGGGTGAAAAGTATGTCGACTATTAGATGACGTAGAATTGATACAACAATAGAACACACTTTTGTGTTTTGTCTATTCGACATACTATTCAAAGTGTCGTAATTTTATTTTGTGGAAAACAAGAAGTTTTTTTAAGGAACTTCTCTCAATTTTTCTACGTAGTATCTAATCCTGAAGAAATAAACGTTACACATATGAACACAATACATTCCCTATATATGTATACACTCTTCACTTTCACAACCAGTGAGTCAACACAGACGGAGAAACATCTGGGGTACCTGACATCGGGAGGTCCGAGGAGACAGGTACCTTAAGATGTCCGTTCTTATGACCTCTCCCAACGGTAAGGGAAGAGGTCCCCTAGAAGGGTTGGGTCTCTAGTTTAGATCCAGAGGGTGTATCGTCCGTCCAAGAAATGACAGACTCGGTGGACCCTTCTGGTATATATATGCACACACATAATCAGTGAGTCAACACGGACTAACACACTGGAGTACCTGACGTCGGACGGTTTGAGGAGACAGGTACCTTAAGAGGTCCGTTCTTACGACCTCTCCCAAGAGTAAGAGAAGAGGTCAATATACACATATATACATATATTTAGAGAATACTCAGTTCTCTTTGTTTAATCATAATTAATTAATGTAATTATAACCCGACTTTACAACTGACCTGTAAGTGTCTTCTCCCTGAGGTTTACGGGTTATTTGAAAATTTTCTAGTCTCTTTATGTTCAATTTTAACGTTATACTTAATTTCGGAGTGAAATGTCAGTAGTCGTTTTTACCTTCAAATTGTTATATGACCGATGATCATAGATTGGTTATGACTATTATCCACTCCGTTGTCCTTACTCTTAACGAAGTGAATAAACCTCTTGTTAAAGTATTATAAAATATTGGGGCAACTCCGGGGGTGGACTTTTAGAACATTAAGAGGTCAATCATTCTCACGGATCTCTTTGAGATTTATACACGTGTTCCTCTGTACACGTAAAAGTCAGAAGAAAATTTATCTTTTCGTTTCGTTTCCCCTTTTTTGGGAATTAATTTATGGGTCAATACGGGTTGAATCTGTCGTATAATTTTTCTTCTCTGTAATGAACGGTTGTTTCCAGGTAGATCAGTTCCGATACCAAAAAGGTCACCAGTACATACCTACACTCTCAACCTGATATTTCTTTCGACTCGCGACTTCTTAACTACGAAAACTTGACACGACAAACTCTTCTGAGAACTCTCAGGGAACCCGACGTTCCTCTAGGTTAGTCAGGTAGGATTTCCTCTAGTCAGGACCCGCAAGTAACCTTCCTGACTACGACTTCGACTTTGAGGTTATGAAACCGATGGACTACACTTCTTGACTGAGTAACCTTTTCTGGGACTACGACCCTTGTTAACTCCCGTCCTCCTCTTCCCCTGCTGTCTGCTACTCTACCGACCTACCGTAGTGACTGAACTACGTGTACTCAAACCCACCTGAGGCCCTCAACCACTACCTGTCCCTCCGGACCAAACGACTTCAGGTACCCCAGTGTTTCTTAACCTGTGTTGACTCGTTGACTTGACTTGACTTGACTAATACCAAATAAGTGTGTCACTTTATGATGTGTCGTCACTTTTGTTTGATGTCGTAGTACTTATTTGTACTTGATTTAAAAGTTTGTGTTCCAACATGTTTTTTCTTTCAATATCTTCTTATATACATCATATGATGAACTTTTGAACGTTCTTTTGTGAAAACACTTTCCATAATACATCACTTTTATAAAAATTTTACGTGTCCTTATTATTCGTGGTCATTTGGACCGTTCATATGAAATGTAAAATTTTCTTTTCCACCAAATATACCATTAAATTTAAATAATTTGATCCACAACTAATGAATCTACAAATAATGATAGGGAATTTAAAAAGTAAACAGACTTTACAATTTTTTATTTTAAACACCAAGACACATCACGACAATTAAAACGACTCTAGGTTTACAATATTATAACTTTATAAGTACAATTAACTTGTAAACTTATCGTGAAATTCCCTCCTCCCTCCCTCCAAGTCCTACCCCTTGTGCACATATGGACACCGCCTAAGTACAACTACTTACCGTTTTGGTTATGTTATAACATTTCATTTTCGTTTTTTTGTTTTGACTTTAACATCAATGTGTATTTTTTTTTTCTAAAGGTTTCGTAAAAGAAGAAAATAAATTGGGTGTGTATTAAAAACTAGGAACCACCATTTCTTTAGACGATTGAGTACATTAAAATCGTCTCAATTTTTCTTCGAACGGTTACATCCCTCTGAGATGTACTCGAGACCTCGGACTCGGGTCCATGGTCAAGAGGGTGCACGTAGGAAGAAACAAGGGGTAAACGGAAGGGGTACCGACAAAAAGTAAATAAAAAAATACTGGGTTGTCACCTGAGTGTTCAAAGGTGAGTGAAGGAGTCTCATACCGGTTCTGGAAGGGAAGTCCTTTTTGAAATGAGAACGGGTTTCCCCACTCCACAAAGGAACCATGGAGTCGTCCGAATGGTCGAGGGGTATTCGTCGTACACAGTGTCTGTTTTCTCGACCTCCCCAACTTTATATAAATCGTTTCATTATCTATTTACGGAATGAATAGTGACATCGGGAGTAAGTGACGTTCGATTACTGATCGGGTTTTATTGTCGCGTCTAAATATACCCTGGGGACTTCACCAGACTACCTCCCATCGACAGTAGTTCTAAATGGTCTAAAGGGTAGTGAACGTTGTACAGTAAGATGCGAGTCGTTAACCTGTGGACAGTTTATTAATTACCCTATTATGGAGTTAAAATCGAAGTATTAGTGATAGAATCTGACCTTATTCTTAAATTATCTGTCTGTTCTTAGAAGAAGTACACGACGATATAGACATCGACCTGGTGTCATAAGTGAGTTAAAATTTGTGACCTCACCCAGACACTCCCATTGTCGCCTTGACCTGGTTGTACTCAGAACCGGTCAAGTCGACTCCTTGATTCCGGAAAAGGTGTGTCCGAGATCCTGACTCTTCTTAGGGATGTTGTGAAAGTATGACTAATGGAAACATCCACTAGGAGTGTTCCATTGAGTGGTGTGTCGTCACTTTAATAGGTGTTAAAAAGTGAAGACCCGGTACGAAACACCCCAAACGGTCGAAGTGTACTTCATTCATTAGTAGCTACTGACCAAAGTGGTGACGTTGAGTTCAGTGTGTATGAGTGTGTTCATAGGAACTTTTCCCGTAGAAAACTCATTGTCTATTACATTCGATTTACACCCTTCTATTATACGTACAAGTCATATTCATAAATAAAAGTAAAACTTAATTTTTTTTAATTACATATCCCAAGAAATCTCAAAGACTTCATCATGACCCGGTATTAAATACCACCCCCGATGGTTCCCCTGAAAAACATAATAATTTACTGATTAAGTTCTTGTGTCTCCGGGTCCCTAATCTACAATCTATGGACACTGTGGTGTCCGACTCACATAGAATCCTTAAAAAATTTCCTACGTCGACCCGGGAACCGAGATTTAACACCCTTCGGGTAACAAAACAGAATTAAATTTTTCTAAAATAAATAAAAACCGACGCGACTCAGAAACAACACACCCGAAAGGATATCAACACCACTCGTCCCCGATGAGACGTCAGTACTACACGTCCGAAGACTGACACACCGAAGAGAACACCTCGTGTCCGAGATACCGAGTGCCCGAAGTCGTCAACACCACGTACCCGACTCATCGACGTCAAGGACCCGAGAGTCCGTCCCGTGCCCGAGTACAACACCGTATGTTCGAATCAACGAAGCCCACTACACCCTAGAAGGGAATCCCTACCTTGGGCACAGAGGGCGTAACCGTCCACCCAAGAAATGGTGAATCGGTGGTCCCCTCGGGGAAGCGAAGTAGAATTAAGTGAACACTCATGGTCGGTTTGATATTCCAATTTGAACTACAGGAAAGGACTTCAAGCTTTTTCTCTCGGTGTGATACAAATGTGAAGACATATTGACCTGAAGAAAGGTATACGAAAAAACAAAATTAATTCGACCAACTTTACCTTATATTTTATTCGGTCTCTAAAATTCGAAACAAGACCAAGGTCCAAAGTTGACTTAAAGGTCAGAAACCACGGAGAACTACTACCCCTCCCCCCATTGAATACTTCTACCTTACACCTGGCAACCGTTCCAGGTAGGACAAAAACGTCACCGATGGAGGGTGAAGGAAAAATAAAAAATTGCAAGATATGTCTGATCGTGTTTAGCTTTACTTTTTTTCCTCAAAGTCTCATCTTTTCGGTTCGGTAGACGACTGAGATAACTCCGTCTTTAGGTGGGACCAGACTTGTCGGACATCGAGACAAACTTTTCTCTGACGACGGTGACGAGGGGACCTTCAGACTGGTTCGGAGTTACCGTGTCGACCCAGACAACCTTTCTATCCAACCGTAAACAACATCTAAGGAAAGACCCGAAACCAAGAAACACTTAACTTCCCTAAACCGACCAACTGAAGATCCACTGAAAAACTTCGCAGAACAAGACAACCCAAGTTCCTAGAGTTAAAACGTGATCCTACAACCCCAATCCTCCTTATACTCAATTAAGAGAGAACTCCTTGAGTTCACGACACAAGTGCAAATGATACACCTTCCGCTCCCGTCGAGACAGGAGTGAGGACCACCGACGAAAGGGAAGTCACGACAGTTCGACTAGTTACTATTACCTGATTCCACCTGTACGTTCTCGTATTTTTATTAGTATCGCGAACGTGACCTTTACACGAGAAATTTTGTACAAGTGTATTAAAAAAGATACAAAGACTTTAAAAGACTCCTTTATACTCCTTTCTATTTCCCTAAGTTATTATACTGATTGTAGTCAATAAAGGTTTCACGGTCCGTAACACAATTCGATAAATATATGTGACAATTGTGGAAGGAGTAAATTTAAATACATATATGAAGTGTGAACACCACCAGCTAAACCGAGTAGAGTCCAGTCTAAACCTCTTCCTTTACCGTCGGGTGAGGTCAAGAGAACGGACCTCTTAGGGTACCTGTCTCCTCGGACCCTCCAGTACCAGGTGTCCCAGCGTCTCTCAGCCTGTGTTGACTTCACTGATTCGTGCGTGTATATGGAGTATTGTCGAAACATGCTATCCACGATAATGATGTCGTCAAAATGTCTACTCCCTTAGTTGTGGAATCATTGAGTTAGGTAGTCCAATGTCCCTACGTCGAACACTTGTCCGACTCTAAATTTGGATCCAGACAGAGTGAGGTCTCGGGGTCACGAATGAGTGAATCCGAGATCCTACACATCCAAAGACACCAACGTAGTGTGTCCGAGTTATCAACGCCAAGGACCCGAGACCCAGTAACCGAGTCATCAACACCAAGTACCCGAACCAACGAAGCCCCGTACACCCTAGAAGGGTCTGGTCCCTACCTTGGACACAGAAGACGTAACCGTCCGTCTAAGAAATAACGACTCGGTGGTCCCTTCGGGACGTAACACAGAATCAACACCGTGTACTCTAGAAGTGACACAGTACGTCCGAGAAGGTAACGTAGAGTGTCTGAGAGATCAACACCGTACGTCCGAGTCATCAACCTTACCCGAATTAACGAGGTTACGTACACCCTAGGATCAAAGGTCTGGTCCCTAGTTCGGACGTAGAGGACGTGACTTTCTGTCTAAGAGTTAGTGACCTGGTGGTCCCTTTAGGGAGAAAAAAGTAAAAAATAACACTTTATATAGGATGAGTCTGACATAACGTATTTGAGTATATGTATACACATAAAATATAGTTTGGTACATTTTACAGTTATAAAAGAGGCTAAACTGTATGTTTTACCGTTAAAGTACGAAATTGTATGATATATGAAAAATTACTTGATCAAATTTCAATTTCGTTTAAGATCGTGTATGTGGTAGGTCAAAATTTTTATCTTGTAACAAAAGACACAGGGAGGGACCATGGACGAGGAAGAAGGGGAAAGATCCATTGTGACAGGACTGAAATGCTAACAGTAAAAAAGGGGGAATACCGCATTGTTGAAAATTTGAAGTCCCAACAAGTCAGTCACTCAGTTTCACCGAGTCAACACAGGTCGAGAAACGTTGTGGTACCTAACATCGGGTGGTCCGAGGAGACGGGTACCTTAGAAGGTTCGTTCTTATGACCTCACCAAACGGTAAGACAAGAGGTCCCCTAGAAGGACTGGGTCCCTAACTTGGGTCCAGAAGACGTAACGTCCGTCCAAGAAATGTAGACTCGGTGGTCCCTTCGGGAGTCCCAACAACCGTAGGGATTTTTTATATCGAAGAAAAACAAACCAACATAGAAATATATTTGTCTAGTATGGTGTGTACAATAAAACTGATGGGAAAAAGTACGTAGTGATACGATACTGTAACTTGATCTAACTACGGACGTTGATATATATATAAAAATTACACCAATAAATAAAATAAATAAACCATTTAATAAATAAACCGACGAAACCAGACCACACGACGTCCTAGAAAAGAACGTCACGTATCTGAGAGATCAACACCCTGTTTCTGAATCAGGAACACCGTGTACCCGAAACAACGAAGTACCGTATACCCTAGAATTAAGGAACTGGTTCAGGAGACGTAACGTTCCCCCTAAGAATTGGTGACCTGGTGGTCCCTTCAGAGGATATCAAAAAAGAAAAAATGACAACAACATATTATAATATAATACACTTATTTAGTCTCAAATAAATACGTAAAATAACAACTTCTCGTGACCCCAACAAAGACCCGAACTCAGTCGTTCGTGTTACGAAGACACTTATAAGAGCTTGCACAGAAGACCACGTGGACAGTCCCTAAGGAAGTTCAGATCCCACATGCAAATACCAATTTTAAAGATTCACCTTCTTTTCCGCTTTGATAAATATGGTTTAAAGAGACGTAGGTCGTACATATTGAAAATGGTTCAAAGGTTACGAGACACAAGAGAAAATGTGAACTATAATAGTCTGAATATATAAAAACAATAAACTTCTACACGTGACCATGAAGTGACACCAAAATTAAACGTAAAGACACTAATAATTTCTCCAACCCGTTAAAGAGTACAGAAGTGACTTGTAAACCAAAAGAGGAAACGGGAAACCCTTAACGGACGAAAATAGAAAATGGAGAAACAGAATAACAAAAAGAAAGAGAAAGAAGTATCCTCCAGTAATATATAAAGGTCTATAATCGGGAAACAGTCAATATATACAATTTTTATAGACCAGGGTCAAACACTGAACCGAAAAATGAAAGAACCACTAAAGAAATCCACTTGTCTAACTTTTTTTAAAATTACACACTCATACTAATCACGTAAAATACAAAACGAATTCCTTAGGAAAGAAAACGGTTCTAGTAACTATACAAGAGGACATAATAGAAACCTTTAGTAATATAAAAACGGAGACTATAATTCCAGAAATTATAAGGACCCCAATACCACCCATACCACAGTTTATCTACCTTTCCCAGATCAATAAGGTAACACTAAATAAATTTTTTGAGTAGAAGTAGGATCACTATACCTGGTGGTGAAAAGTGATATCCATTACTTTCGGTAGGACAACGTCTAAACTCTTGTTACATTAATAATTGAAACATTTGGACGACAAAGGAGGAGAGTGAACAAAGACACACCAATAAAGTGTCCACATGATAATACTTTTATGATGTTACATTAGTTAAAACCTCTTCCGTTACCGTGGGGTGAGGTCATGAGAACGGACCTTTTAGGGTACCTACCTCCTCGGACCATCCGACGTCAGGCACCCCAGCGATTCTTAGCCTGTGCTGACTCACTGAAGTGAAAGTGAAAAGTGGAAGTATGTAACCTCTTCCTTTATCGTTGGGTGAGGTCACAAGAACGGACCTCTTAGGGTCCCTACCCCCTCGGACCACCCGTCGGCAGATACCCCAGCGTGTCTCAGCCTGTGCTGACTTCGTTGAATCGTCGTCGTCGTCGTCGTTCGTTAAAACTTATGGAGAATTGGATCGACGCAACTCCTGATTGTGTTAGTATTACTGAACATTTAAGGGGACCTAGGACTGGGGCAGACAGGAGAACGGGGTTCGGTGTGTCTAACTCTACGACACACCACTGACAACAGATATCGACTGAGAGTCCAAATGTTTCATTGGTTCGTTTCTCAAACCCTTCCCTTGGTCCCGTCGGTTCAACGTAAGACCCGGACCTTTGTTCTTTCGGACCCAGGGGAGACATTGACAAAAGACACACTGGAACCCGACTGGAGTCAAAAGAATAAACAACCCGATGTACTTAATGTTACTGAGAAAGTAAAGATTTTAAGTTTATTCTGATTCAGTAATGTAAAGACACACTGATATACATATATACTCCGAAGGGTCCACCACGATCACCATTTCTTGGGAGGACGGTTACGTGCTCTGTATTCTCTAAACCCAAACTAGAGACCCAGCCCTTCTAGAGAACCTCTTCCTTTACCGTTGGGTGAAGTCATAAGAACGGACCTCTTAGGGTACCTGTCTCCTCCGACCACCCAATATCAGGCATTCTAACGTCTCGACCTGTGATGATTTTTCTGAATCGTGTGTGCGTATACACATATGTGTGTATATCTAAAATTGAAGAAAAAGATATCGAGATCAAAAGGAACTTACGAATAAGTCACACTCACAAATTATTTGTAGACTACAGAATAGGTAAACCCCTCTTATCATGACCACATAGGTACCGTCCTTACCTTTCTTCCATAGGGTGTACTACTCTCTACTAGTCTTCAAATGTCCTTTCCCTTTCCGGGTGGTAAGACGGGGGAGTTAGTGGTATTTCAAGAAATTGTTTTGTAAATGGAGAAACTTTGACAAAGGAAGTGAACGTTTACTCCTATTGTCATGGTCGAAGTAATGAAATATATGAATAACTCTTCTAGTTTCCTCTATGAGGTTTACATTTATTACTACACAAAATTTTTTCCTTCATCAATGTATGTGTGAGAGACTCATGAGAGAGGTTAAGACGTTTCTGTTGTGTATTAGTTAAAGTCGGGAGACCTCAAGTGTTAGGTGTCTCTGTTGTGCCATATCACCGTTTTTATGACGACATCTTTTCTTCGGGACGAGGATCATAATATATACAACACATTGGAACCTGTTCAGAAAATTGTAGGGGTTTGGACTAGAGAAAATAAATGTTTTACGTGTCCTTTTCTAACTTGGTATGTCAACTATTGTAGAGAAAATTTAGGAGACTTAGACCCGGGAACCTCTTTGATTTTGACAAGGAGGAGAAAAAAGAAGGAAGAATTTTCTTTGTAACACTCCCCGTTCGTTCTACACGTCTCCCTGAAACTTTAGAATTCCCCGACACACCAATAAAGATAGAAGGGGTGAAAGATAGAGACCACACACATTCACCCAGAGTACTCATTGATACATTAAAAGTTCCGGACAATGTTCTACTTTCGTCCCAGAGAATAATTTTTCAATAATTTTTAACGTCCTGTCGTTGGTTTGTTTCCCTGGAAGAACCATACACAGGGACATTGACATGTTCGGTGTTCGGACATTTTTCGACCACCAAAACATTAAAGAGGCCGTAGATCGAGAGGATCGTGGTCAACCACCTAGTACTGGGTAGGTGAGTAGAAAAATGAGTAGTTACATTATGTGTTCCTGGTTAGTATGTTCAATAATGAATCGTCTTCACTCCCTTCAGTACTGTACCCTATTATATGGTTTTACATTGATAAGAATCAAAGTAAATTTTAATATGTCATCACAAAAACTAGAAGAAATGACTGTGTAGGGGAACTGAACCAACTGAAGTTTTAAGACGGAACTTACCAAAATTTGTTAGAGAACCTGAAAAAGAAACCACAGTGGATTGAATAATTTTTTTGATTCTAGTACCGTAGACCAGGGTAGTGAAGTACCGTTTATATACACTTTTGTTGTCTTTGTCAATGTCTGTAATAAAAGAGTCCGAGGTTTTAGTGACGTCTATCACTAACGTCGGTACTTTAATTTTCTACGAACGAGGAACCTTCTTTTCGATACTGTTTGAATCTATCGTATAATTTTTCGTCTCTGTAATGAAACGGTTGTTTCCAGGTAGATCAGTTCAGATACTAAAAAGGTCATTAGTACATACCTACACTCTCCACCTGGTATTTCTTTCGACCCATCATCACCACTTTCACCCGTGCGAACAGAACAAGGACTGAAATCCCCTTTACGAAAGTTAAAAAGTGGTAACTCCTATTACAAACGACACCCAAACAGTATATGTCGAAAATAATACAACTCCATACAAGGAAGATAAGGACGTTGTTTTTCTTATTTTATGAATCCCTATATAGATGGATTTCTTTGATTTCTGAATATATATCTTTTGATATTTTGTGACCACTTTCTTTAGTTTCTCCTGTGACTATCTACCTCTTTATATGGTACAAGTACCTAGTCTTCTTAGTTATATCACTTTTACTCATATGATGAGTTTCGTTAGATATCTAAGTTACGTTAGGGATAGTTCGATGGTCGCCATAAAAAGTGTCTCGATCTCGTTTATTAAAGTGTTAAACATACCTTTAGGTTTCTTGGAGCTTATCAGTTCCATTAGAACTCTTTCTTCTTACTTTGACCTCCTTAGTTGGACGGACTGAAGTCCGAGATGATGTTTCGGTGTCAGTAGNCATACCATGACCGTGTTTCTGTCTGTATATCTAGTTACTTTGTTTTATCTTTCGGGTCTCTATTTAGGTACGTGGATACCTGTGGAATAGAAACTGTTTCCTCCGTTCTTATACGTCACCTCTTTTCTGTTAGAAAAATTGTTCACCACGACCCTTTTGACCAGTTGGTGAACATTTTCTTACTTTGGTCTTGTGAAAGATTGTGGTATGTGTTTTTATTTGAGTTTTACCTAATTTCTAGATTTGCATTCTGGTCTTTGATATTTTGAGGATCTCCTCTTGTATCCGTTTTGTGAGACTGTATGTAGTGTCGTCCTAAGAGATACTGGGTGGAGGGTCTTATAACCTTTATTTTCGTTTTAATTTGTTTACCCTGGATTAATTTTAATTTTCGAAGACGTGTTGTTTCCTTTGATATTCGTTCCAAATTTCTGTCGGAAGTCTTACCCTCTTTTATTATTGTTTACTTCGTTGACTGTTGTTGATTAGAGTTTTTATATGTTCGTCGAGGATGTCGAGTTAAGGTCTTTTTATTTACTGGGTTAGTTTTTTACCCGGTTTCTTGATTTATCTGTAAAGAGGTTTCTTCTGTATGTCTACTCATTGTTTGTGTACTTTTCTACAAGTTGTAGTAAGTAATAGTCTCTTTACGTTTAGTTTTAGTGTTACTCCATGGTAAAGTGCTGTCAGTCTTACCGACGTTAGGTTTTCAGTTGTTCGTTATTTACGACCTCTCCCACACCTCTTTTCCCTTGGGAGGATGTGACAACCACCCTTACGTTTGATCATGTCGGTGATACCTTTTGTCACACCTCTAAGGAATTCTTTGACCTTTATCTTGACGGTATACTGGGTCGTTAGGGTGACGACCCGTATGTGTGGCTCCTTTGGTCTTAACTTTCTCTGTGCACATGGGGTTACAAGTAACGTCGTGACAAATATTATCGGTCCTGTACCTTTGTTGGATCTACAGGTAGTCGTCTACTTACCTATTCTTTCGACACCATGTATATGTGTTACCTCATAATGAGTCGGTAATTTTTCTTATGTAAACTTAGTCAAGATTACTCCACCTACTTTGACCTCGGCTAATATGTCTCACTTCATTCGGTCTTTCTTTTTGTGGTCATGACATATGATTGTGTATATATACCTTAAATCTTTCTACCATTGCTATTGGGACATACGCTCCGTCGTTTTCTCTATGTTTACATATCTTGTCAGAAAACCTGAGACACCCTCTCCCTCTCGCACCCTATTAAACCCTCTTACCGTAACTTTGTACATATTATAGTATATTTTTTACTTAACGGTCAGGTCCAAGCTACGTCCTATGTCCTACGAAACCCGACCACGTGACCCTACTGGGTCTCCCTACTATGTCCCTCCCTCCTCCCTCCCCCAAGTCCTACCCCTGGTACACATATGGACACCGTCTAAGTGCAACTACATACCGTTTTGGTTATGTTATAACATTTCATTAATCGGAGGTTAATTTTATTTATTTAAATTTAAAAAATTTTTTTTCTTTCTTTCGACTCGTGGTTTCTTAACTACGAAAATTTGACACCATAATCTCTTCTGAGAACTCTCAGGGAACCTGACGTTCCTCTAGGTTGGTCAGGTAGGATTTCCTTTAGTCGGGACCCACAAGTAATCTTCCTGACTACAACTTCGACTTTGAGGTTGTGGAACCGGTGGACTACGCTTATTGACTGAATAACCTTTTCTGAGACTACGACCCTTTCTAACTCCCGTCCTCCTCTTCCCCTACTGTCTCCTACTCTACCATCCTACCGTAGTGGCTGAGTTACCTGGACCCAAACCCACCTGAGACCCTCAACCACTACCTGTCCCTCCGGACCGCACGACGTCAGGTAACCCAGCGTCTCTCAGCCTGTACTGACTCGTTGATTTGACTTGACTGACTTTGGAAGGGACCAAGAAGGGAACCTATGATTAAATTACGAGTCGAGGTCTCAAGAGTTTGAAAAGGATCTTATCTCTCAAAACTAAAAATGTCAGAATTCAAAAAACCTCAATCCTGAATAACTCCAAAAACTCGACTCCCAATCCCGAATACCCTCTACTGGGTACACTCCGAAGTTTCGAAATTTCTTATAAACGTTATTTAACAGAACGGGTCCTTACTTTACCCAAAAATTCATTCCGTTAGTGAAGAGTGACTTCCAACAGGTTGATCCGAGTCATTGATATCTCTGTAAACTCGTGCACTCCCTTCACACTCGTTCTACCAGAATTCTCGAAATGTTACGACTCTCAGACCACTAAGACACAATCGTTTCAGCAATAGTCCAACTGCGGAGGAGGAAATGAAGAAACTTTTAGGGAATTTGACGTTTACCCGTATTCCCTAGAAAACCTCTACCACCTTACAAAGTCTTAATCTAATATCACTACTAACGTGTTCAAACATTTAAATAGTTTTTAATGACTTCACATATGTGAACTTTGTCTACCTAGATACTACATATTGAATGAAGTTATTTAGATAAAAAATTTTCAAAGAACTCTTTATGTGACAGTATAAAATTTTTGTTACATAAATAAAATTTAATGTGTAATATATACAAACTTCATATACGATTCTATAAAAATTCTCTGATCTAAAAGTTTATTCTTCAATTTAGATTATGGACCTTTCAATGGACCTTATACAATTTTACTACATTTGAAATTTTCTTTCTTACACTTAGTAATGACTTTAATAAGTGAGTAAGAAATTTCTTAAAAATTTAATCAAATTTTAAATGTATACCACTTCAGTCAGAAACACTATATATGAAGACACCCAGAAGAGTTTACGTATATCAGTATATTGGTGTTGGTGTGAGTTCTATACTTTGTCAAGGTAGTGTGAGTCTTTAGGGGAACACGACGGGTATACATCAGTCGGACAGAGGGTGAGTGTTTGACACCGTTGGTGACTCGACAAGAGACAGGGATATCAAAACGGAAAAGTTCCTATAATTTACTATATATTTAAAACTTCTCTAAAAGTTTGAATTGTTAATGATTAAAATTAAAAATTGACTGTGTATTAACTGTATATTGTAATATAATCAAGGTCCACATGTTTTATTACTAAGTTATAAACAAACATAACACTTTACTAGTGATGTTTTACAGATCAATTGTAAACAATGGTATGTTTTTTTCATCAGTGTTTAAAAAAAGAGCACTACTCTTGAAAATTGTTGATGGTAAAATCGTTGAAAGTTTGTATGTTATTTCATAATACTTAATATGAATGGTACGACACGTAACGGAGGACTACTGAATAAATAAAAAATTGACCTTCACAAATAAAAAACTAGGGGAAGTGGATAAAACGTCCTGAGGTTAGTTTACTGTGGTGGTTTAGAGAGAAGACATAGACATTCGAACAAAAAACAAAAACAAGAAACCTCCACCCACTCCCCTTCTAAATCTAAGGTCTACATTCACTCTAGTATACTATGAACAGACTAAATAAAGTGAGTCGTATCTCGGGAATTCCAGGTAGATCCAACAACTTAAAATTAAAAACTTAATTTTTTTATTACCGATAAAACCCCAACACCCTTAAAGGGATGGCTATTGCTCAGTCTGACTTTTCCGGCTCTATCAGTGTCTGTCCTACTCCAATCGGACTTAAGTCGACATACGTATCTAAGTGTACGTCAATCTTTACCTTCCTCAAAATCTCTGTAAATCGGTTTTAGGATTAAAATTTATACTTCTTTGACTCTAGGTCTCTTAGATACTTATATGGTGTAGAAGAAATAGGTAAGTAAACAATTACCTATAAATACGAAGGAGTACAGAACCGATAATATTTATCAAGACAATACTTGTAACCCCACGTATATAGAAAAACTTAATCACAAAAGTAAAAAAGATCTATATACGGGTCCTCACCCTAACGACCTAGTATGCCAATGAGATAAAAATCAAAAATCTCCTTTGAGGTATGACAAAAGGGATCACAAACGTGGTCAAACGTAAGGGTGGTTGTTACATCCTGTTAAGGGAGAAGAAGTATGAGAGAAGTCATAAATAATAAACAACTGAAAAACTACTACCGGTAAGACTGACAACACTCCACTATAGAGTAACATCAAAACTAAACGTAAAGACATCGTTAATCGTTACGACTTGTAGTAAAGTACACGGACAATCGATAGACATACAAGAAACCTCTTTACAGATAAATTCAGAAAACGAAAAAAAAAGGGAGAACTATGACTTGACATACTCGACAAACATATAAAACCTTTAATTTGGGAACAGTCAACGTAATAAACGTTTATAAAAGAGGGTAAACATCCAGTAGAAACAAAACAAATACCAAAGGAAACGATACTTTTTCGAAAATTCAAATTGATCCAGGGTAAAAAAAAATAAAAACGAAAACAAAGGTAAAGAGATACCACTCACACACACGATTCAACAAAGTCAACCCAGACTGAGAAACTCTGGGATACCTGTCATCGGACGGTCCGAGGAGAGAGTTACCCCCTATGAAGTCCTTTCTTATGACTTCACCCAACAGTACGGAAGGAGGTCCCCTAGAAGGGTCCTTTCCTTGACTTGGTCACAGAGAATACAGAGGACGTAACCGTCCACCCAAGAAATATGATCGTGGTAGACCCTTCGAGTAATGATATTCTTTCACTTTCACAATCGGTGAGTCGGGATAACTGAGAAACGTTGGGGTACCAGACATTGGGTGTCCGAGGAGACAAGAACCCTAATATTTCCGTTCTATAACCCCACCCAACAGTAAGGGAAGAGGTCCCCTAGAAAGGATGGGTCCCTAGTTTGTACCTAGAGGACGTAACGTCTGCCTAAGAAATGGTGGACTCGGTGGTCCCTTGGGTAATGACATCTTCTACCTAGGTTTTTTTACAGTCTCTCACAAAACGGATACAAAAGAAGACCTCAAAATATCATAGGATAGAATATAAATCCGGAAGATAGGTGAAACTCAAATAAAAAAATATACCACAACTTCTTATGGGATTAAAATAAAAAATTAATAAAAAAGGTAAAAATTTTTGATAAAAAAATAATCCCATACTGTTAATTGTTACAACACTATCAAAGTCCACGTGTTGTTTCACTGAGTCGGTAAGTATATGTACATAGGTAAGAGGGGGTTTCAAGGGAGGTTAGGGTCCGACGGTGTATTGTATCTCGTCTCAAGGGACACGATATGTCGTTCAGGAACAACCAATAGGTAAATTTATATCGTCACACATGTACAGGTAAGGTTTAAGGGATTGACAACGAAGGGGGTAGGGAAGGGGTTCTTGCAAGATTAAAATAAGAAATTTACGTCGACAGGTCAAAATGGTAGTGGTGAATAACTTCTCCGAACGGAGGAAACAACGTTCAATTGACTGATATTCACACACTCAAGTAAAGATCCGAAAGATAGGATGAGGTAACTAGATACAGATAAAAACACGGTCATGGTATGACGAAACTAATAACATACGACTTCAGTCTCTCGTACTCAGGAGGTCGTAGTAAGAAGAAAAAGTTATAACAAAACTGATAAAACCTAGAAAACATAAAGGTGTTTTAAAATTTTTAAAACAAAATCGAGACACTTTTTATGGTAACCATTGAACTATCCTTAACGTAACTGGGATGTATAATCGTGAATCAAAGAATTCCCAGTCTAAAGTCATACGAAAATAGATAATGTATTGTACCAAAAATGATAACCGTAACAGACTGAAAGTCAAGATCGTGTTTAAGACGGAGAAACATCAAGGAGACGGTATAAGGGTTAACGACTACTAGTTTTGTTATGAACCATATATAGTGATTACGACCTTTTCCTACTAAAATCTGATGGTAGAGTAACAATTAAGGACTGAGAAACGTAACATTTTAACGTAAAGTCATTGAGTGAGTGATTATTTGTATTATAAATATAATAGACTACCAACAAGTAAGACGAACATCCTTTTCACGGGTTCTCTTTTGTGTTGGGTCTTAGTTCAGTGAAATTTACCATTCCTGATCTTTCTGGAAAGATCTAGTGAACTCTACCATGACTCCGTAACAATCCGTAGAGAACTTAGGGGTGGACCTCGTGGAATTATTTCCCCATTTCTTTCCCTGACTCACCATCGATGGAGGAGACTAATTTGGTAAACCATAGTAATAGTAATAAGGACTATCCTAAAGAAATTGTAAAGAACACCACGGTCAGACGACCATCACTAAGTCGAAAACATACAGACTTCTTCAGAAATAAAGTCGAAACAAAGACTTCCGATAAAAGTGACCCATATCTTCAAATCCAACTATCAAAAAAGGAAATTTGATAGATAAATCAAAACCGATACGACCAGAAGTAACGACGGGAACCCGAAAGAAATCAACACTACTCGTCCCTGATACAGAGTGACACCACCGAAGAGATCGACACCTCGTACCCGAGATCTCGTGTACCCAAAGTCATTAACATCACGCACGCAAGTCATTAACACCGTGTATCCAAGTCAACGGGACTCCGTACGTCTTAGGAGGGTCAGGTTCCCAGTTCCAACACAGGGGATGCAACCGTCCACTTAAGAATTGGTGGCTCGGTGCTCCCTTCAGGTGATCCAACTGTCAAAAACAGAGAGTAAGAGTTCCACAACGAGGTAACGGAAGGCAGAACTTAATAAAAGTCACTCTTCAGACGAAAACAAGAATAGAAGTAAGGAGACATGTGCTATACGGGGAAAAGGAATCCGACGAAGATTCGGAGAAAGACATATATTCACCAAAATTTGTTAAACTAACTATATAGAACCGTCTCAAAAGAATTCAGAAAAACATAAACATCACATAACTGATAGAACTTAGATACTCAAATGTTAAAGTAGTTTGAAGTTTTTAAAATGACGATAAAGAAGTTTGAAAAACGGAAAAGACAAAAGGACCTGAGTTCAATGTACATATGATCAACTAAACTTTAACGGGATCTACAGTTATTACGAACTAATAAAACAAAAGTCAGAAAAAAATACAAAGTAAAACCATCAAAGACAACGATGCAGAAATTCATGGGATTAGAAAGAAATTACGTCTCAAATCATTCAAGAATTAAAGTTATTCACTTACAAAATTATAGTCTACAACATGAAAAAGTATAAATCTTCAAGTTAAACCCGGACAAAATATAGAAGGTGAAAAGAGGAAAAAAAAAACCGATACGGTGTACTGAACGTCCTAGAATCAAGAGACTGGTCCCTAACTTGGGTCTAGTACCGTCACTTCCCGAAGGAATCACCACGATCACCATTTCTTTGACGGACGGTTACTTTCTCTACACTCTCTGAACCCAAACTAGGGACCCATCCCTTCTGGGGAACCTCCTCCCGTACCGTTGGGTGAAGTCATAAGAACGGACCTTTTAGGATACCTACCTCCATGTATCCCAGGGTCTCAACCTGTACTGACTTCACTGAATCGTGTGTACTTGTACCTTCACTTTCACGACACAGGATTGTCCTTAAGGAAAGGTACACAGAGGAATTATATGAGTACGAAAAAAGATGGAAGAACCTGTATATCTGGTACAAATATTGTCGACAAACTTAAAGGAAAAGGTAATAAAATTACTAGACACAGTAAAAAACCAAGACAATAAAAAAACAGGAGTATTACCCAGTATCATAACGTACGGACTAAAAAAAAAAAAATAACCTACAGTGTATGACACTTAAAATCCAATAACCTTCAAAAACATAAAAAATTTTTTATTAAGATTCAACACACACGATAATTAAATGAACCTTTGTCAAATTATAAAACTCAAAAGGAAAAGTCGAAACAATCCACTCTAATCCCGGTCAAGTGAAATAAGGAATCATATATGGACTTAAAGGTAGATTTTAGAAGTTCAAAATCGGAATTCTTTAAGAAAACTTTAAAGAACATCACATCCAGAAGTCCGACACTTAAAATAGGAAAACAAAAAGAATTTTCAGATAAAAGGTCCGAAAGAAAAGACTTTCTGTAAAAAAAGACCTCTCTTAAGATCTAAATCACAAAAAAGAAAGTTATGAAAATTTCTACAACAAACAAACGAACGTTAAAGAAAAATTATCTGTAGACGTCATTAAGAATAGAAAGAAGGAGACATACATTTTGAGGAAAAGGGTATCGACGAAAATTCTAAAAAAAAAGAATAGTGACCAAAAGTTGTTAAACCAATACTATAGTGAAAAAACACCAAAAATACACATAGAACGAACCCCTACTACCTTGAAGAACCGAGACATTTAAATATCACTATCAAAATAGTCTAAACCTTATAAAAGCAGGTAATAAGGAACTTTCTCGAGAAACAAGGAGGGAAGAACTCAGAGACTAATGTAAATACAATAAGACGAATTATCACGGTATGAAGTGACTTCATGACAGAAACAGAGAAAGAATTTCATAAAGAAGAGACAAAAATTTAAACCTACCAAAAATAATGATACAGTAGTTCAAGTGACAAGTAAATAAAACATTAACAATTCGGGTTATTCCCTTAACAGTATAGTCTAGAACATAAAAAGTTACGATGTTGAAGGTAAACCAACAAAGGACACAGAAAGTAAAAAAAGGGTGTACTTGTGTTATTCTTATATTCATCTTCTATCTCCTTTCTTGGTTTACTTCGTAGTCAAATTTTGGTTTTTTTACTCCATCAGTACTTTCACACGGTGACTCTAGAAAACAACGTCCTTCCAATTAACTAACTATCAAGATCGTCGTACGAGACTTAGGTTGTAATACGAATATGACCTCAGTACCAAAAGTACCCGACGAGAAAAAGTCACTAACTTACACTATACTTATGATTACGTCCGGAAAGGAACGTTCTAAGTCTGAGGAGACTATCCACTGAAATTGAACTCCTAAGTAGTCGGATCGACTCTGACAGAATCTTGACGTACCGTCAGTCTTTGCGATGGGTATGTGAAGAAAAAGGAAAGGACAGAGAAAAGGATTCCCAGTCCAGATGTTGCACCAGAGTTCTCAAAGGGAGAAAGAGGTCAAGAAAGAGAAAAAGAGTATCTTTAGAGGGGGGTATTTAGAAACTGTAGAACAAGGAACCTCCTAGACTTGATCATATAAATAATAATAAAATAAAAACAAAAGTTGTCGTGTCTTAAAATAAATTTATTTTCTAAGGTCTATATTTTAAAAAAACTCTAGATCACTAGACAAAATACAGTGAATATCAAATCTATGACCTCGAATCTCAAAGGAAGACTTTTGACTCAAACGTTCGGATTTGGTTAGATACAATACCGTTATCCAGTATTTCTAAAAACGAGAATAGACCACTAGACTCCAGAACCAGTTTCTGAGTCCTCGGGACTGTGTGATGATTGAGAAAAAACTTGGATTGTTCGATGAGTTGAAGAGATTCGAATAATTTCCCAAACCCGATCGAGTGGATATAACTAGAAAATTGAGATCTTACATTAAAATATCGACTCTTTGGAATTTATTAAATGGACAGGTTAATAGGTTTTACAACAATTTCTTATAGACCTTTCTTTTCCATATGGGTAGACTTACGTCTCAAGGTTTCTTATCGTTCCTCTCTATTGTTCCGGAAAGAGTACTAGTCACGTTTCTTTATCTCCTTTTGTCGTCTTACCCTTTGTGATCTCTAGAGAAGTTCTTTTAATCTCTGTACTTTACCCTTATAAAGTACGTTTCTACCCGTGTTATTTCCTGTCTTTACCATACCTGGATTCTCTTCATCTTTTATAATTCTTCTCCACCGTTCTTATGTGTCTTCTTAATATGTTTTTTCTAGAAGTACTGGATCTATTGGTACTACCACACTAGTGAGTGGATCTCAGTCTGTAGGACTTTACGTTTCAGTTCATCCGGAATCCTTCGTAGTGATGCTTGTTTCTATCTCCTCCACTATCTTAAGGTCAACTCGATAAAGTTTAGGACTCTCTACTATGATACTTTCACGACGTGAGTTATATGTCGTTTAAACCTTTTGAGTCGTCACCGGTGTTCTGACCTTTTCCAGTCAAAAGTAAGGTTAGGGTTTCTTTCCGTTACGGTTTCTTACAAACTTGATGGCGTGTTAACGTGAGTAGAGTGTGTAATCGTTTCATTAAGAGTTTTAAGAGGTTCGGTCCGAAGTTGTTATGTACTTGGTACTCGAAGGTCTACAAGTTCGACTTAAATCTTTTCCGTCTCCTTGGTCTCTAGTTTAACGGTTGTAGACGACCTAGTAGCTTTTTCGTTCTCTTATGGTCCTTTTGTAGAGGAAGACGAAATAACTGATACGGTTTCTGAAACTGGTACACCTAGTGTTGTTTAACACCTTTTAAGAAGTTCTCCACCCTTATGGTCTGGTGGAATACACGGAGGACTTTTTAAACATACGTCCAGTTCTTCGTCGTCAATCTTGACCTGTACCTTGTTGTCTGACCAAGGTTTAGTCCTTTCATCAGACAGTTCCGACATATAACAGTGGGACGAATAAATTGAATATTCGTCTCATGTAGTACACTTTACGACCCGACCTACTTCGTGTTCGATCTTAGTTCTAACGGCCCTCTTTATAGTTATTGGAGTCTATGCGTCTACTGTGGTGGGAATACTGTCTTTCGCTTCTTCTTGATTTCTCAGAGAACTACTTTCACTTTCCCCTCTCACTTTTTCAACAGGATTATGAGTCGTAAGTTTTTTGATTCTAGTACCGGAGACCAGGGTAGTGAAGTACCGTTTATCTACCCCTTTGTCACTCTCTAAAATAAAAGAACCCGAGGTTTTCGTGACGTCTACAACTGACGTCAGTACTTTAATTTTCTGCGAACGAAGAACCTTCTGTTCGATACTGGTTGGATCTGTCACATAAGTTTTCGTCTCTGTAATGAAACGGTTGTTCCAGGTAGATAGTTTCGATACCAAAAAGGTCATCAGCACATACCTACACTATCAACCTGATATTTCTTACGACTCGAGACTTCTTAACTACGAAACGTGACACCACAACCTCTTCTGTGAACTCTCAGGGAACCTGATGTTCCTCTAGTTTGATCAGTTAGGACTTCCTTCCTTATAACTTCCTTCCTTAGGACTTATAAGTAACCTTCCTGACTACGACTTTGACTTTGAGATTATGAAACCGGTGGACTAAACTTTTCACTGAGTAACCTTTTCTGGGACTACGACCCTTTCTAACTTGCGTCTTTCTCTTCCCCTACTGTCTCCTACTCTACCAATCTACCGTAGTGACTGAGTTACCTGTACTCAAACTCGTTCGAGGCCCTCAACCACTACCTGTCCCTTCGGACAGCACGATGTCAGGTGCCCCAACGTTTCTCAGTCTGTACTGACTCACTGATCTGACTTGACTAGACCTAACTTGAAAAAGGGTTGTCAGTTGTTTACCGTGTTCTGAAAAGAACATAACTTGACAGAAATCTTTTTATGGAACTATTTTGTGAGTACCACTTCCTACATTGGGCTCCTTTACCTAAACCCTGATTATATTACTTTTTTTTTACCGACTTGATAAGACTTATTTTTTCCCTTCCGTAAATTAAAACTAAGATCCTCCCTTGTTTTTTCTTTTCGTACCTTTTTCACACTTCGATCGTTTTCTCATTCTTCGATGTCTACATCAACCCCCACTTGCAAGGACCCCCATCTTACCCCTTCCCCGAAAAATAAGAAAAGAAAGAAAAAATATATAAAAAATTTGATACTTTCATAATATGTTGTAAATGTCCTCTGAACCTTTTATGTCTTGTTTCAATGTGTATCAAGGTGATATATAATGTCAGTAAAAATTCATCTATTGTAAAAATCAACCTCAAAGATGGAGTTTGAGAGTTGTTGATTATTTTAACCATACGTCTTTTCATCTTCGTATATCATCTGGACTTTTCGTGATAATTTGGTTAAGTTGTATTAATTCTAAATGTATTAAAAGTGTGTTGTCATCCTACGTTTAAGATAAGTTCAAGGGTACCTGATATTTACTCCTCTGTCACCTAGTATATGTCCCTGTATTTTGTTCCCCTTTTTTAAAGTTCCAGATTTCCGTGACTTTAGTATCTCAGACAAGAGAATAGTTGCACCTTAATACAATCTTTAGTTATAGTTTTCTATAAACTTTTATTGGGTGTATAAAAGTTTACGTTACACTGAGTTCTCTCTAAAAACTGAATCGGTAACTTTCGGAGTTATTTCAATCTTCTGGCTTTTTTGTCTCCCACTAACGTCTCTTCTTTCGTAAATTTGCTCTTCAATTATAGTTTTACTCTTTAATTATAGTTTCTATCAAATTTTTGAGGTACATAAATCTTTAATTTACAGGTGAAAATTCACTACCCATAGATTCCTCGGTATTGTCCCTTTTAATCTTTTATAAATACTGTCTTATTTTTCCTTTTCTCCTAAATGGTTTGAAACAAAGTACGTCGACTTCGACGACCCTGTCCCGAAAATCCCGATCTCTCCACAAAAAAACCTCCAAAATTTTTTTAAAACATACTTAATCCGAAGCATACAAACTTTCATTGTGTTTGAGTTTAGTTTCTTCAAAGTTATTTTTTTTGGAATCACCGAGTATTTCGAACCTTTCTAAGATCGTCTCAGACATCGTAGATTCCTTCTCAATACCTTTGGTCTCGACGTCCTTAACCTTGGTCTTTGAACTTAATTGTAACGGTCTAGAGAGAGAAAGAGAGAAACGGAAGAAGAGAGGAAGGAAGAGGATAGAACGATTAGAGACGAATTGAGAAAGAAAGAGGTACACCCAGAATGAGAAGAGATGACGTCTGTCCTGAAACGGTACACTATTCTCTATACTGATGATAGTCTGGGTAGAGTCACTGGTGTCTCTCAAAAAAAACTCATGATCATACGTATAGGCCTCTTCCGTCACCGTGGGGTGAGGTCATGAGAACGGACCTTTTAGGGTACCTACCTCCTCGGACCCTCCGACGTCAGGTACCCCAGCGATTCTCTGTGCTGACTCACTGACGTGAAAGTGAAAAGTGAAAGTACGTAACCTCTTCCTTTACCGTTGGGTGAGGTCATAAGAACGGACCTCTTAGGGTCCCTGTCCCCTCGGACCACCCGACGGCAGATACCGCAGAGTGTCTCAGTCTGAGTTGACTTCACTGAATCGTCATCGTCCTCGTCATACGTATATTACCCCGAAGGGTCCACCGTGACCACCATTCCTTGATCGGACGGTTACGTCCTCTGACATTCTCTGGTCCCAAACTACCTTCTCCCGTACCGTCGGGTGAGATCATAAAAACGAATCTCTTAGAGTACCTGTCTCCTCGGACCGACCGATGTCAGGTATCCCAACATTTCTCAACCTGTATTGACTTTTCTAAATCGTGTGTGTATATATATTGTTAGGATCCCTAGAAGAGATTAATCGGAATGAACCTAATGTACAGGTAGGGACATAGTTAGTTGTCACGGTCACTGTATCCCGTGTTTCTAACAGGATGTATTTAGTACGCTGATATAAAACCGGATCTCTCCTTCCCAGATAATAGTCTTCTTACCTCTACCTTTACAAATGACCCTTCTATTTTTACTATCACTTTAGAAACACAACGAATTTGGTTGGGGGATAAAGTTTTTGGAAGTGATGTTAGAAGAAAGGTCGTTGTCTAAACACATTTACCTTAAAAAATCAATCTTTAAAACCTTCCCTAGAATCCGGAAGGTTTCCAGACCAAATTCCATCATTTCTTATCCCTTTATGTGCATCCATAGTTTACTAGGTATTTGACTTGATTAAATCGTCTTCGTCCTAAAAATTTGACTTGATTAAATCGTCTTCGTGCTTAAACCTCGGTATTAACTGATACTCTTATTACGATACTTTCTCCTGTAACCTAACGTTTGCTACATCACACCTCTAAACTCGGGTAGAATACATGGAGACAATGGACCTTTTCCCCTCTAATTATAACAACCTAATAATGTCACCCCACAACATCCAAGAAGGTTCTAGGGGGCTACCCTGAGAAATTGACATTAAGGACAGTACACCCACTACAAAGAATAGGCTGACCGACCAAAAATTGAGGTGGTGGGTCCTTACTCGGAGGATATCAGTTGCATCCCATGTAGATACCGAAGTACTTGAAAGTCTGACCGAGACACACCTGAGGTAAAATCTTCCGGAAACAGACCATACTCCTTTATAAGAATAGAGACAAGACGGTAGACACCTACCAGTCGGAAGAAAAAGAGAGACGAGACACCGGGGTCCGGACAGATACAGGTTTGAGGTCTCCTGTGTCTAGTACGACTTACTAGACGACGAATACTAAGATAACTTCGGGAAGGTCAGTCGAATTCCACTACCTTTTAAGGGGAAGGGGTGTGACACTTGTGTCGTAAATGTGTTGAGAAGATTTCTCTAAGACATGAAGGAGAAGAGAAGTTGAAATTGACAACTAATGTCCCTTACCCGACTCCCAGTGTTTCGGACGGAAACTAATAGAGGAAACAGTTGAGGAGTTTGTTCGAAACATTACACTCCTTTCGAACCGTAGATGACAAAATAAAAACCGAAACATCTGAATCGGGTTTGAGTGTTTCTTTAGTATGACAAAATTCGAGGAAAATTGTTCGTAACCCGAAAGGACCACCGAGTCTGTCATTTCTTAGACGGATGGTACACCCTCTGGACTCAAACTAAGGACCCACCCATTCTAGGGGACCTCTTCCCTTACCGTTGGACGAGGTCATAAGAACGGACCTCTTAAGGTACCTGTCTCCTCGGAGCACCCGATGTCAGGTACCCTAGCGTTTGTCAGTCTGTCCTGACTCCCTGATTGTCTTTGTGTGTATGTTCGTAATGGAGTGAATTCGTAAAGTCATATAACCAGGGTAAGATGTGTGCTCCTTTGTCCGAATCTTTCCCATTCACTGACAAACTCTAGTATATCTCTCGTTCACCGTCCCTATCTGAGACTTGGGTCTAGAAAGACTGAGGGTCTAGAACTACGTAGAAGTTGAAATTTTCACAATTAACTAATGGTCCCTCCGGATCTCAGAACACCAATTACGAGACTTAGTCTACACTCCTCGGAACTAGTTTACGACCACGGAGACTAAGTAATACCACAACCAGGTGAGTGGAAACACAGAGTGAAAAGGAAAGACACTCGACACCTTGTATTTTCATTATGAAGATGAAATAAAAAAAGATAAGGAAGGACCAACCACAACCACTCCTCTAAATCCCCAACCACTCATCCTTTTTCTTAACCATCCTAATTTCAAATAACTTGTAGGTGATGATACAAGGTCCGACCGAGACACTCTCCAAGAAATGGTAAATTACATTGACCATAACTGATTTTAGTAAATCGTTGTTCATATCGTGTCAGTTACTGGTTAATCCTACTATGACCGGTAATTGTCAATCATCCGACGTGGGAACTCTGGACGGACTCACAACCTGAGTTTCTTTGTCCGAATGTCTCGTCAAGTGTGTCGAGTTTGTTGGTCACTCCTCCCCCGACCTGTTGAAAGACCCGACTGAGTACTGTTTCAGGTATGAGAAAGGTCGATAAACTACTTATGAAGTCCTCTCTCATAGGTGTGCCTCAACTCGATAATAATAGGAGTCTACATCCATGAGACTACAGTGAATCCTTTCCATTTGTTCCGATTTTCGAAAATAAAAATACCAAGAGGAAAGTTTCCTTGTGACAAAACGAAGAAAGAGAATAGATAGAAAAAGAGTACGGAGACCACTTTATACCTCTTCCGTTACCGTGGGGTGAGGTCATGAGAACGGACCTTTTAGGGTACCTGCGTCCTCGGGCCTTGCGACGTCAGGTACCCCAGTGACTCCCAGTCTGTACTGACTCGCTGAAGCGAAAGTGAAAAGTGAAAGTGCGTAACCTCTTCCTTTACCGTTGGGTGAGGTCACAAGAACGGACCTCTTAGGGTCCCTACCCCCTCGGACCACCCGACGTCAGATACCCCAACGTGTCTCAGTCTATGCTGACTTCACGGAATCGTCGTCGTCGGTCACTTTATTGTCATCAAGTCAATGTTCGGAGTTTTGGAATATAAGTCCTAGAATGAAGGAGGACAACACCGTCGTGAGGAATTAGTTCTATGTACATGTGGTGATTCTTGTTGTGTTCTCTTTTTTCTTTCTTCCTGTCTCCCCCTTGTCTAGTTTTTCTTTCTTTTCCACTGTTTCTGTCTCTGCCTTCTTTCCTTTCTCCCTTCTTTTTCGTTTGTTTGTTTCTACGTAAGTCTGGTCCCGATCAAGGCCTCGAACAAAGATATCTAATTACTTACCTTTCAAACGTTTAAACATTCAGTAAAGACTGAGGGATTGTCGAAAATTGTAGTTTCACGAAGTCTCAGGAGTCCCATAAGTGAATTGTGGTCCCGAGACCATTACGGGTGACCCCTCTCCTCCATTCTTTCCATGTCTGAGTTGACAATGAACACCTTTTTGGTTCCGGTTTGTCCTTCTTAATTTTGTCCTTTACTGAGTATTTGGTATCTTCCCCCGTGAAGGAAATGAAACTAGTAAGGAGAGTGTCTTTCTTCGTAAAGGTAACGAAACAAAAATCCTCAAAAGGGAGTTGTTGAGTCGGAGAGGATTGAGGGAGGATACTCCGTTCAAGTCAAAAAGGTTTCTTCAGTACTGTTTGAGGGGACCGGAGAAGAAAATGAGACTGAAGAGAACTCGACTTATGAACACAACTTATAAACGATAACTTCTATATGATCATCAGCTGCTAAACATTTACGTAACGAATATTTTTTGGTGTCGTCGTCGACGTTTAAAATACCCGGACCATTTTAGGAAGTCTCTTCACTATCCAAATCCTTTCGAGGAATTGTCCGGAAAAGAACCAAGTCTACGACAAGTCTAGGGTAATACTTTTCCCTTGATGACACTGTCAACTTTGACCAGACGTATTATCTCATTGTCTACAGAAAGTCAAAAGGGGAACTCCACACGATGGTATACAAATTTTTGGTGAAGAGATTATTTTTGTTGTTGTTCGTTTGTTTTTGGGTTTTTTGTGACTAACCATCGTGGACAGATAAGACACCATCGTAAACGTATTTTTACACATGGTAATACATCATAAAGATGAAATGGACATGTTATGTACATTTATCAGAGTTCTCGCATCTTATCATTTCACATCATTTTATTAACCCTTCACTCATGATTAATAGAAAATTTTTACATAAAATAAATTTACATTGGAATATATTGAAGCGAAAATTATTACCGACACAAATTGTTGTCCGAACACTTTAAAGACTTTAAAATTGTTACCTGAATTCACTTGGACATACGTTACTACCCGTATGGTGATTGAAACCCCCGGGACTTTCAACCTCTCCTCCTCTTTCTCTCACTCTTACCCGAGAGTCCTTCACATGTACGGTTTTACTACCGTTTTACTACGGGTCACTCTTTGAGAGACACGTATCTGTGGTTACCTGAAACTCCTGTCACTATATTTATTTCATTAAATTTAAACAAGAGATAAGGTCGGAAAAGGGAGTTTAGAATCCGGACAATTTATTACTAATTTCTTCTGTTAAATCCACTATGTTTGTTAGAAATGAATTGTAAAATACTTCACCTGTTAGAGGTAAACCTGTTGACGTTTTACTCCACCTCCCGTCCTCGAAAAGATAAAAAAAGACAAAGAAAAAGAACTTCATATCAACTAAATGTTACAACACAATCAAAGTCCACATGTCGTTACAGTAAGTATATGTATGTGTATATACATGCATATGTATATACAATCCCCTTCGTGTGACTAACTTTGGCGGATGGGACCGGTCCGTGGTATCATTGGTAAACGTACTCAACAAAATACTGTCCTCTAGGACTATTCCTTATACCTTGCTTATTCGGTGGTAGTTGGTCTTCTCAAGCCCTTTCAAACTTTCCTCTGTGGTGCACAGGCAGGTGAAGGGTCTTAGGGAGAGCGATCGTAGGTAGAACCGACTCACTACACACGCGGTGGTCCTTTCTGAGACTTAATCTTACTAACCGGTTTCTGGTGGGCCTTTGATTAGGGTAGTGGTATTTTGGACTCTGACACTCGGTACACCGTCTCGTCAAGAGGACCCAAGGGAATGGGATGACGACCGGTGGACCCAAGGGAAAGGGTTATTTTAGAGAACGATACAGTCGTGTACACAGAGGAACCTGTCAAGTAAAGTCTCACAATCTGTTCTCGGGTCAAAACCCGGAACCTTCCCCAGACGGAAGGTCGTTTTTTTACCGCTGAGACCTCCCCTGAGAAGAAACAACTCCGACTGTGGGACTGGTGAACCCTATGAGTCCCCGGTCGAACGGACGGTTACCTGGTCTGGGTCACCGGTGTTGACCCTGGGAAAACAGGGACCAGAGGAGAACTGCACCTGTTGACCGGTCTCACGGGGTCGGTCCATTCCTTGTTCTCTGAAATAACTGGAGAGAGGGGAAGGGAGAGAGAAAGGAGAGAAATTGGGAAAGATAGGAAGGGGTAAAAAGATCAGGGGACCAGGACCTGTGTCCTTAGACCAGGTTCCCGGAGTCGGACTCGACTCCTAACCTCTGACAAGTGGAGGAGAACCGTCTCTTGAGTTTAAGACCAAGACCAGACCAGACTAAAGACCATCCCGGCTCAAGGTCAGGAGGGAAGAGACCTCCGGGTCCCTTTTCAGGGTATTGCGGACCCATAGACGTCCACCGTCCTCTGCAGACTTTCCGGTGGGGAAAGTGGGGGGAGAGGGCGGAGGAGGGGGAAGAAAGTTGGACCGAAGGAAAGGAGGGAAACTTTAGAAACTTCGACAATCATGAACCTACACTTCAAGACACAGAGATATCCTCCAAAATTCACAGACTACTTCTGACGGTCTAAATATACACACACAAAATTGAGACGTAAGACACAACACTAAAAACTACCGGTAAAACGAAACAGACCGGTGGTAAACCAAATCTGGACGGTGGTAAAACAATCTTGAACTAAAAGAAAGGGACACGGAACTCTGGTCCCGAGAGTCCTTGTGAATAGATCTGTTAGAGATTGAGGACTCTGACTCCCTTTTCCCCTTTTTCTGATTTTAAAAATAAATAAAGTTGACAAAAAAATTATTTGATCATTTAAAATATAACATTATAGATTAAGTACTGATTTGAATCTTTTACTTCGATCTAGAACGTGACACAGACAGATTTATACAGAACCATACAGAAACAGAGACCCATTATAAAAACTCCAATTAAACATTTACTAGAGATAAATAAACCGAATTTTTTTCCATTCGTGGATGTTTCGTTTATTAAGATTTAACCTGTTATTTAAGGTCCAAGTACACTTGACCCTTTATAAGTCATAATTTATGGACTATAATTACAAACAAACAACTGGATAGATTATATCTGTACAGAATCTTACTAATTCATCTTATAAAAGTAACATAGATCCAAATTATATTCAATTTATAACATAGACAATGGTCAAATAGTTGTTCCTTTAATGGAGCTCACTTCTTTGAAGATTTTTTTACGTTTACTCTATACTCGAAAATATATTTGAGATAATTTTTATTAATAAGAAATCTTTATAGACAGATTTTATCAGAGAGGTCTAACCGTATTGAATTTAAAGATTCCCAACACGGTTCACACGATTCACAACCTGCAGATAACTTATCAATCCAGTAAAGGTTTATTTTATTCTAAAACTTTGTAAATGATGATTTGTGATTAAAGGAAAATGTCTCTTTGATTTCTCTAAACCCCGATATTTATTTATTACAAACCACGGTAGGATTTTACAAGATCTTTCGTTTCCAAAATCTTTAATAGTGTCCGTAAATACGAGTGGTTAGATATTTTACGATTATATTTTCAATCAAGAACCAACGATTTCCTTTCATCCTTGACACAAAAGTCCCTTTTTTTTTCCATACTTTTTATGATTTTTCTCAATACGTACTAGTCCTAAAAACTTTTAACCTAATGTTAATCAATCTATTATCTAAAACAATCTTTACTGTGTCGGTATTCTTTTGACCAATCTCAGTTGATCCAGGTTCTACCACCTCGACTGAAAGTGATCTGGAACTCGGAACCATAACTCCGGATAACACGGTATAGTTGTTTGATTCACTATGTGGGTAGTTGTCACTGATTTAGACTGGTTTAAAAGATTTGGGAAATTTAACTAGAAAACTACTTTGAAGGATTTATCTTAAGAAAACTTCAAGAAAACTGGAGATCGATTGACTTTGTAGGGTTTCTTTCTATAATTCGACACAGATAAACCAACCAATTTAATGAACTTTTTCTAATAGTTTACTCATTATTAAGACGAGTACAATATTACATACCATTTTAATGATTATGTCTATAGGATCTTTAATATACCTCAGGAATTGTAAGACTATACAGGACCATAAGATTGCCTTTTGGACTACTGAAGTGTTTTCAATTGTTTTCCTGACTTACTTGGTCGCTTACACGAATATTGAAAATACCAAAAATAGATTTTTTAATGTCCAAACTTAGGATCCAAAAGTCCCTCATCCCTTTTGGAAGGAGAGTTTGATTAATACTGTTATGAAACCATTTTGATTTACAATATTTGTTTTGTTATTATAAAAGAGAGATAGACTGAGGAGGTTTTTAACCTTTAAGAATCCAAAGGTCATTCCAATAGTTTACTCAATCCTTCCAATAGAGTGCCCATGTTTTTAGAGTTCTTTAAAAACTGGAAATTTTCCCTTCTTAAGTGGATCTAAACAATCCGTTTTAGACACTATTCGGAAATCACACTCAAAGGAATCGGGACAAAATAAAATTTTCAAGTCAGACTCTGAGATATTTACAAAGTTCTTTTATTTTTCAGATATTAGTTAGTTCATACCAATATATTTAGTAGTCTGGTTTCAATCACTCTTATCTGGATAAAATGCATGTTTGATCGGAATTAAACCAATATAAACTAGTTTTACTCCCATCGAAATCCTTCTTTTTCTATAAAGTTTTTTTACAATTTAGGGTCAAACAATTACCTCCAGACGTAGATCATTCTGAGTAGAATCTATCAAGAAAACGACAATTTACTATAATTACATTTTAAATTAACTTAAGAACTTCTTGTGGGATTCAAACAAAGACTTCGAATAGAGTCATTACATAGAAACCTACTTCTAGTCTACGGAGTACTGGACGTTGGTCCTGACTTTTTTCTGTATTAAATTCCCTAACAGAGGTTGGACCTACCTTCCAGAAAAAATAGTCCATGAGAATTGATCGAATACTTGTTACTTTGACTTCCCTTTAATTGAGAATCTAATTAAGGGTGAAGGTTTCAGGGGATGTGACCTAACCAGATATCTCTTCGGTCGACTGGACTAGAGTGGAATTTTACTACGAGTTCGTCCTCTTTGATGTGATGTGGTCCTACTCTTCTACTACTGTAGTCTCCATCTGTCGAACGGGTTCTACGACCTGGACTAAGTAGACTAGTAAATACAAAAGAACTGAAGAATCTAGAAACGTATATTTAGTTTACGAAAAGATAGTATCCGGACTAAGATACGATCAAAATCTTTAGTTAAGTTAACAACCCAAACACCGGTTAATGGACACAGATCAAGACCCAATGGAACCATTTAAAGAGATGATGTTCTGAGATTGACCAACCAGGACTCTTTTAAATGAATTTTTTTTTAGTAACAGTATAAGTCCAGTGACACTATAATGATCCACCCTAGGGGAGTGGTCCGGTTAATTATTA
This sequence comes from Capra ibex, assembly GCA_006410555.1. NCBI lineage: Eukaryota > Metazoa > Chordata > Mammalia > Artiodactyla > Bovidae > Capra > Capra ibex. The sequence goes on from SJYO01007492.1 coordinate 74,653,988, forward strand.
CGGACGAGACTGAGACCGGTACTTAAACTCGAAAAAAGACAATGAGTTCGAGTTAGTTTCGTTGTTCTTTTCAAAGTCGTTTCCTCCTTTTTTAGAGGGTGTTAATACCGTACCTAAATATATCTATTGTGGTCCGATACCATTAAATCCGAATTTCAGAGGAGACACAATCTTTGTTAATTTAGTATGATTCCGGTTAGTTAGATCATTGTGACTTTTTGATCCGATACACGGAATATCTACCACGGTTATATATTAAAGGGACCTTCTATTTCTAAGATGTCTCGTCTGATTCAGTCTACTGGACTCTATGTGACCCGATGTAGATTACCTTCAAGAATTCAGAATGAACACTGAAATGATTATGACGTCCGATACAATAAACATAAAGTGGACAAAATGTTTTAACGATAAAGAATGTGACAGTTTACACACAGACTCCGGAGATTATTTTATTATATATCAGGGTATACTCTAGTTACTACCATTGTTTTATACCCTTCTTCGTTGTTCTCCTTTATAAAAGGACCTGGTTCTCCGATCATTCTGTCCACCAGGTGTCTTAAAATCTGTGACAAAATACCGGATCAGGTCATTATCGTGTAACTCACCGAACAGTTGTTTTAGAAACGGTTTGGACTTTTACTTGTAAGAGTCGTGGTACCCTATTTTACCAGTATTTTACGGGGGGAGTTTTAGTACCAGTTCAAATACTCGTTTTTCCCCGAGACGGTTGATTTCTGATTGTGAACGGTAGATGTAGATGTTTCTAATTTAGTACCGGCGACGTTGACGACTGAAAGTTGTGGGGACTTTCCTCAAGTCCCACTTTTGGTCCTTGCCCCGTGAGACACGAGACCCTTTTTGACCGTCTTGTCCGGAAGTCTATCAATGTAGAAAAGTCCTCTTCTAAAATACTCAGGGTTAAGAACGTAGAAGAGTATGGATCTCTTTATGACTGAAGTAATTACCACTTTAGACGAAACCGATAATTCCTTTTCAAATGTTAATTTTCAGTTTTATCTCATCGATACCAAGTCTATAGGACCCTTTATTGATCCACTACGATACCCACATGAAAGTCTAATCTGGAACATAACGATTTGTGAACTCAAAAGACTCAGCACAGTCCGAACCTACGGTGTTAAGAGTTTTGTTACAGATGACCTTCGATCATTGACGTTGGAACGAAAAATATTTTGGTCCGTTGACCAATGGCCCGATGTTCAGAGGGAGTTCACGGTCCAGGTCTGACCCAAAGTCCGGGTAAGAAGAATTTTTTTTTTTTTCTCTAAATAAAACAGATGATTTAAGGTCAATAGTGACGAGGCTGATGAAGATTAACCCAGACAATGTGGTTTTACCGTCTGGTTCTCTAACTCTAAAATTAGTATGTTCTTGAACCTTGAGTTTTGATGAAGGTTAAGTCACAGATGTGAGGTTCGACTCCGTCAGGATGCGAGGTAAAATTGTCCTTCAATAATACTGGTTGGATCCATCGTATAACTTTTCGTCTCTGTAATGAAACGGTTGTTTTCAGGTAGATCAGTTCCGATACGAAAAAGGTTGCCAGTACATACCTACACTCTCAACCTGACACTTCTTTCGACACTCGGCTTCTTAACTACGAAAACTTGACACCACAACCTCTTCTGAGAACTCTCAGGGAACCTGACGTTCCTCTAGGTTGGTCAGGTAAGATTTACCTAGGTTGGTCAGGTAGGTAAGACCTACAAGAAACCTTCCTTTCTACGATTTCGACTTTGAGATCATGAAACCGGTGGAGTACGTTTCTCAACTGAGTAACCTTTTCTGACACTACGACCCTGCCTAACCCCCGTCCTCCTCTTCCCCTGCTGTCTCCTACTCTACCGATCTACCGTAGTGACTGAGCTACCTGCACTCAGACTCACTTGAGGTCCTCAACCACTACCTGTCGCTACGGACCACACGACGCTAAGTACCCCAGCGTTTCTCAGTCTGTACTGACTCACTGACTTGACTTGATAGTGTCAGTATCAACGGATCAAGGAATTTAATTTTGACTCATCTTGAGACACCCCGAGACCTCATCTCTAGACAAGACACAAGAGGTAAAGAACAGACATCCTATATCCGAAGTAAGTCGGAGGAACTGGAAGGGGTTCAAGGTTTCACATCTAAGTTTGTTAACGATTAGTTCCTTCCCTCCTCTATGTCTTTGTCCTCTTTGTTAGTTTCCAACAATGTCGGAGGTCTGTCTCAGGACCAAGGACTAGTTTCTTTATACGTATTGTTACAGAAACTTGGGGGTGGGTCCACCTCCTACCATTGAAGTCTGACTTGTGTTCTAAGGACCTCATGTCGAGACAACGGAGTGGTGGTTGGTTAGTTTTTCCTAGTGTTTGGGATGTTGGGAATGGGGTTTACAACGGAAGACAAAGACCCCTGATCTCTACTGGTAGGACAATCCAGAGGACAAACCGGGGACAGATAAAGTAGAGACTCTCTCCGGTTGTCAAAGTTTAATTAACGACAATAATATTCCTATTTACGACCAAAGTCCGTTTTTTATGGAACTGAATCTAGACCATCTCTGAAGACGAGACGATCCGTCCGGATGTGGGTACGTGTTGTCCTTCTTCAATGTTTTTTTCTCTCTGGAGGTGGGGTTAAGGGTTCTTAATAGAACTCATACTCCAGAGAGTCCCCCCTCAACAATCCCCTTCATGTGACTAATTTTGGCGGGTGGGATCGGTCCGTGGTATCATTGGTAAACGTACTCAACAAAATACTGTCAATAAGGAACTAGGACTATTCCTTATGCCTTGATTATTCGGTGGTGGTTGACCTTCTCAAGCCCTTTCCAACTTTCCTTTGTGGCGTACAGGCAGGTGAAGGGTCTTAGGGAAAACGATCGTAGGTAGAACCGACTCGCTACACACGTGGTGGTCCTTTTTGAGACTTAATCTTACTAACCGGTTTCTGGTGGGCCTTTGATTAGGGTAGTGGTATTTTGGACTCTGACGTTCGGTGCGTCGTTTCGTCAAGACGACCCAAGGGAATGGGATGACGAGAGGTGAGTCCACGGGAAAGGGTCTTGGTTATGTTATAACATTTCATTAATCGGAGGTTAATTTTATTTATTTAAATTTAAATTTTTTTTCTTTTTTTAGAGAACGAAACAGTCGTGTACACAGAGGAACCTGTTAAGTAAAGGTTCACAATGTGTTCTCGGATCAAAACCCGGGACCTTCCCCAGATGGAAGGACGTTGCATATGTAACGACATCCATATACATATACATATACACACACACACACACATATATATCCATATATTGTCGTATATTTTTGTATTGTCGAATATTTTTGCACTGTCGTATATTTGACTACGATATATATGTATATATACGTGTGTGTGTGTGAAAAAGTCTAAGAAAAACCGTCCTCGAAAATATTCTATTTCTTATTCCGTTTTCGTTCCTTCATATCTCGGGTCTCAACCGAACGTATAAAGTGTGAGTTCGTTCCTCTCACATCCACTCGTTTTACACGGTGGGGTTTTATAGAGAAACCGTACTCTTAATAAAACTTGACTTTTGTTCGTTCAGGGTTTTCTGAGTCCTTCTTTAAAACTGGAAAAGAGATTAACGGATTTTCTTAAGTCTATCTCCCGAAAAGGACCTTATCTCGATAGTAGTCTCTATAGACGTTTCTGATACCCGATCCTCACCACCCCTTTGAGTTGTCCCGACTTGCTAGTCCTAGGTGAGACACAGGGTATCAAAGATGGACCGGTCCGTTTGTAAACAAATGGTTTGTAAACGAAAGGGTAGAGGCACACTTAGCGGGAGAAGGGGGTACTTTAGGGTTTGGTGATGGGGTTATAGGAGAAACAAAAATCGATTTATACCATATATTCCAATCTCAAACCTGATAAAACGTTCAATAAGTCAAAAGGACACAGAGATGGTCCTTACGTACGATAATTTGAAAATAAAAGAAGACTAGTAGACAGGGTACGACTGAATTAAGAACCCAATCGGTCTTCTTGGATCTTCCTTTTAAAGATAACCGACAGAACCCAGAAGGAGGGACGTACCCGAAAAAAGATCACTCACCCCTGATGAGAGATCAGTACCGTATACCCGAAGAGTAACTCCACCGAAGAGAACAAAGTCTCATACCCGAGACCCCACACACCCGAAGTCACCAACACTAAGGACCCCAAATCTCGTGTCCCAGTTATCAACACCACGTGCCCGAATCAACGAGGTTCCGTACACCCCAGAAGGGTCTGGTCGCTAACTTGGTTACAGAGGACGTAACCGTCCTTCTAAGAAATGGTGACTCTGTGGTCCCTTCGGTAAGGTCTTTGAAGTCCGTAAGTCTAATGGACTGGTACTCCTTATCATATATTTCTTCTCGATCCGAGGATTTTACCGACGGTGGTACGGAAACAAATACCGAAACATCCTCTCCGGGAACCTAGTAGAAAGTCTCAGATGGTTTAGAATTAAGTGTACTTCAGTTACCGTTAGTATAAAGAGTCTGGTGTCGTTTTCACTTTGTAGTCCAATCTTCGATGACCCAATATTCGCTGTCAAAGATACTATTTCCTTCATTGATAATAAGAGAACTATATCATCCTCTGAAATCCTCTTGTACTGACAACAACAAATCAACGAGTCAACACAGGCTGAGAAACGTTGGGGTACTTAGAGTCGTGTGGTCGGGGGGGACAGGTAGTGGTTGAGGGCCTCAAGTGAGTCTGAGTACAGGTAGCTCAGTCACTACGGTAGGTCGGTAGAGTAGGAGACAGCAGGGGAAGAGGAGGACAGGGGTTAGGGAGGGTCGTAGTCTCAGAGGAGGGTACTTCACCGGTTTCATGACCTCAAAGTCGAAATCGTAGTAAGGAAGGTTTCTTGTGGGTCCCGACTAGAGGAAATCTTACCTGACCAACCTAGAGGAACATCAGGTTCCCTGAGAGTTCTCAGAAGAGGTCGTGGTGTCAAGTTTTCGTAGTTAAGAAGTCATGAGTAGAAACAATACCAGGTTGAGAGCGTAAGATGACCTTTTGGTATCGGAACTGGTATACCTGGAAACAACCGTTACACTACAGAACGTTTTAAGTCCTTTTGGACCATCTCATGTCATCAATTATCAATATAACTGTATGTACTAATTAGTTCTTTACCGTTTTATTATCAACAATAGAAGACAAATTCTTTCTCCCACGATTAATTGATAAGATCTGTCTAAAGGTATTTACAAATATTATGTTCTTTTAACGAATTTGTCCATTTGAAGTCAAGGACTTGTTCAACGTGATTATGTTTAGTGTAACAAGGAATTTCTAGGACCACATACGTCTAAATAATAGATTGAAATTGTAAAATCAAAAAAAAAAAAATTCTAAAATAATGAATAAATAAATAAGAAAACGGTGTGACACACCGTACACCCTAGAATCGAAGGGTTGTTCCCTAGTTTAGACACGTGAGACGTCACCTTCGTTCAAAATTCGTGACCTGACGGTCTCTTCAGAGAGACAGACTCCACAAAAAAAAAAAAAAAACCATATTGGTCAAAGGATTAAATAGTCTCAGTAAACAAACTTTTAATTGTTCTTCAGATTTAATAATGAGACCGGTGTGAAAAGGTGGACTACAAGACGAAAGTTAGAGTAAGAGTTAAATAAATGTTGATCTGAGTATTTAAAAGGATACTTTATTATCTTTTTTATATATAAAGACGAGTCTCCTATTCCGCAGACGGACGTTACGTCCTCTGGGTCCAAGCTAGGGGCCCAACCCTTCTAAGGACCTCTTCCTTTACCGTTGGGTGAGGCCATAAGAACGGACCTGTTAGGGTACCTGTCTCCTCGGACTCACCCGATGTCAGGTGCCCCAACGTTTCTCAGCCTGTGCTGACTCACTGAAGTGAAGTGAAGAGAAAGGGGTCAAGTACCGTGTCTCGAGAGTTTTGGGACCATCAAAGAATTAAGAATTCCCGTGATCCTTATAGAAAACGAAATTATAAACCAAAAACTAAAGTCGAAGACTGTGTCTCGTTGATTTATAGAACCTTGAGTCCTTTAAGTGCACCGTCTTTACAAAAAACACGAATACTGAGAACCACCCTAGGAACTATCAAGTCCAACCCCTGACCAGTGGTCTTTCTGGTTTCATACTAATCTTCACACCTTGAAAGTCGAGGTAGAGGGTAGGAGGTCTTTCTTCTCTCCCGACCTCTGACTTAATTACTAGATAGTAGAGACACACTACTGTTGAGGTATTTTTAGGGGGTTTATAACCCCAAATCTCTCGAAGACCCAACGACTTGTGTACCTTCATGACCTTTCTCTCACACGGATCACTCCCACACTTGTGAAACTCGGGAAAAGGGGTAAGAAAAGGAATGTGTTGAGAAGGAAGACCTGCAAGTAGACATAGGGAAGTCAAGTCAAGTCAAGTCAAGTCAAGTCAAGTCAAGTCAGCGAGTCAGTACAGGTTGAGAAACGCTGGGGTACTTAGTGTCGTACGGTCCGGAGGGACAGGTAGAGGTTGAGGGTCTCAAGTGAGTCTGAGTGCAAGTAACTCAGTCACTACGGTAGGTCGGTAGAGTAGGAGACAGCAGGGGAAGAGAAGGACGGGGGTTAGGGAGGGTCGTAGTGTCAGAAAAGGTTACTCAGTCGAGAAGTGTACTCCACCGGTTTCATGACCTCGAAGTCGAAATCGTAGTAAGGAAGGTTTCTTGTGGGTCCTGACTAGAGGAAATCTTACCTGACCAACCTAGAGGAACGTCAGGTTCCCTGAGAGTTCTCAGAAGAGGTCGTGGTGTCAAGTTTTCGTAGTTAAGAAACCACGAGTCGAAAGAAGTGTCAGGTTGCGAGTGTAGGTATGTACTGGTGACCTTTTTGGTATCGGAACTGATCTACCCGGAATCATCCGTTTCATTACAGAGACGTAAAGTTATACGATAGATCCAACCAATATTGAAAAGAAGGTTCCTCATTCGCAGAAAATTAAAGTACCGACGTCAGTGAAACCTCGAGGGGGGGGGCGGTTTTTATTTCAGACTGTGACAAAGATGACAAAGGGGTAGATAAAGGGTACTTAGCTACCCTGGCCTACGGTACTAGAAGTAAAAGACTTACAACTCGAAATTCGGTTGAAAAAGTAAGAGGAGAAAATGAAAGTAGTTCTCCGAAAAATCAAGGAGAGGTGAAAGACGGTATTCCCACCACAGTAGACGTATAGACTCGAATAACTATAAAGAGGACCGTTAGAACTAAGGTCGAACACAAAGAAGGTCAGGTCGCAAAGAGTACTACTTGAGACGTATCCTCAAGTTATTCGTCCCACTGTTATATGTCGGAACTGTATGAGGAAAAGGATAAACCTTGGTAAGACAACAAGGTACAGGTCAAGATTGACAACAAAGAACTGGACGCATGTCTAAAGAGTTCTCCGTCCAGTCCACCAGACCATAAGGGTAGAGGAAGTCTTAAAAGATGTCTGACACACACTAAGTGTGTCAGTTTCCGAAACCGTATGAGTTATTTCGTCCTTATCTACAAAAAGACCTTGAGAGAACGAAAAAGGTACTAGGTCGCCTACAACCGTTAAACTAGAGACCAAGGAGACGCAAAAGATTTAGGTCGAACTTGTAGTCCTTCAAGTGCCAAGTACATAACGACTTCGGACCAAACCTCTTAAAACTCGTGATGAAATGATCGCACACTCTACTCACGTTAACACGTCATCAAACTCGTAAGAAACCGTAACGGAAAGAAACCCTAACGTTACTTTTGACTAGAAAAGGTCAGGACACCGGTGACGACTCAAAAGGTTTAAACGACCGTATAACTCACGTCGTGAAGCTGTCGTAGTAGAAAGTCCTAAACTTTCTCGAGTTGCCCTTAAGGTAGTGGACAGGAAAATATTACTTACTTATTTATATTCATTCACAAAGGACCCAAGAGACTTTGTAAAATCATTTAATACCTTGGGTTCCTTCCTCAACACCCTTGGGACTAAATGTCGGTTAAACCCGTCTTCAAGTCTATTGTTAACTCCTGAACACTAACCGTAGACTTCACTCTCGACCCCATGTCAAAGTAGGTTGACTCGGTAATTAGACAACTAACAACAAAAAGTCAACGAGTCAACACAGACTGATAAACGGTGGGCTACCTGACGTCGTACGTTTTGAAGGACGGGAAGTGGTAGAGGACCTCGACCAAGTTTGAGTACAGGTAATTCAGTCACTACGGTAGGTTGGTAGAGTAGGAGACAACAGGGGAAGAGGAAGACGAAAGTTAGAAAGGGTCGTAGTCCAGAAAAGATTACTCAGTCCACCGGTTTCATAACCTTGAAGTCGAAGTCGCAGTCAGAAAGGTTACTTATAAATCCTGACTAAAGGAAATCATAACTGACCAAACTAGAGGAACGTCAGGTTCCCTGAGAGTTCTCAGAAGAGGTCGTGGTGTCAAGTTTTTGTAATTAAGAAACCACGAGTCGAAAGAAATATCAGGTTGATAGTGTAGGTATAGACTGATGTCTTTTTTGGTATCGAAACTGATATACCTGGAAACAACTGTTTCATTACAGAGACGAAAGATTATACGACAGATCCAGACAGTATCGAAAAGAAGGTTCCTAGTTCGCAGGAAATTAAAGTACCGATGTCAGTGGCAGACGTCACTAAAACCTCTGGTTCTTTTATTTCAGCCAGAGACAAAGATAACGAAAAGGTAGATAAAAGGTACTTAACTGCCCTGGACAGTCGAGATTGTCATCGAGGTCCATAATCATCTATCATAGTCTTGACTTAACTTAACATCCTGAGGGTCGACTATTACCTCTTAACGGAGGACACATCTTATGGTGTATAGACTACAGTTTGTTTAACACTTATACTATCATATGAAAGACCAAGATACTAAAACTGCTGAGATCTATGAAGAACATTGACCCTAGAACTTCATAAACAAGAAAACACAGATCGAATAAAGTGAGTCGTATTACAGAAATTCTACGTAGGTACAACTTCATATATTGTCCCAAAGGAAGAAAAAATTCCGACTTATAGATAACTCGAAAGTTAAAGTCACTAATATACGAAGTAAAGATCTTTAATTAAAATAAAAACAAAATGAAATACAGAAATTATTAAAATTCGTAATTAGTAAACAGAACAGTTGGATGATAAAAGACACGAACTTCCAAGATTAAAATTAAAAGGAGAAAAATATGCGTCTGAAATTTAATATTACTTAACAAAGGGACACACGAAATGTACAAATTACCAACGAGTGTCTAAAAACAATCTATTGATTAAGTCCATGGTGTTTACCAAAGGGATTCAAATGATAAAATGATCAAATTCTGGAATTTAGATAGTGATTATTAGAATTGGATCACAAAATTAGAAGAACTGAGTCTAGAAGTAAAAATAGTGGGAGAAGATATAGGTGTTTGATCTAGAACGGTTTACGGTAGATCTTACCAAGATGGACAGACCTTATAATTTGAAGATATAGGATGGAAAACTGTCGAAAATTAAAACGATCGAAAACACAGTAAAGAGACGTGTTTAATGTTCGGAGTAGTCATAGAGATCAGATTACTGGGTGAGAGAAAAGGGGAGTTACATAAACAGAAGAGAGATCGTAGTGAAGCTAAAAGACATACAACTTATGTGTATAGAAAACCTTTAAGGAAAAGAAAGGAAGATGTACCATAACCATCCCGACGACTAGTGTACAAAGTACACGAGATCGGTAGGAATAGTATCTACACACAGGGACTGGGTCCGACAGACCCGTTAGGAACAATCCCTAACTATACATGTGTTACTCTCGTTACTAGTCCCAGTCGACGGCCCTCGGTCACACTCCTTGAGGCGGGTACCGTTTCCAGTACTCCTTCCTCCGAAGCCGTATGCGTTTCCGCCCTATCCTTTGGGGGATAAGGACTCGTAGATGGGGGTTTTGGTCTCAGACGGATGAAGTGACAAAATACGAGAGTGGATGTGCAGACTGAAATGCCCCCCGACATGGGGTGGTGGAAGAGCCTCTTCCTCAATTGAATGTCGAGGTCAATTATTTTTAAGGACCCGTACTGTTCCCACAGAGTCCAGTTTGGAGAGACGATCGTTTGATCGAACACACTGTCCTAATAGGTTTGAGAACGATGATGATGTACTAACAAATGTTGGAGAGTTGGTATTTGTCGTGTCTCTCAAACCTCATAAAACTTTCAGAATCAATCGTGACCCTAAAAGATTTCTATTTTTAGTACAACCACTTCCCAAAAAGTAAATAACCCGGTTACAAACGACGAATTAGGGGACGGAAATATGTACAATTACTTATACATTGATCGTATATCCTCTTTATTCATAATTGGGAATTCTAATTAGTACAATTGGAATCCGATTCATTTAAGGAAAGAATTAACATTGAGTGATGTGGGAGTGGGATATCCTTACGTTGAAATAGACCATGGAAACCTCCCACCACGGACCAAATTCTTTTTAGTGGGGACCTTTTATTCAAAGACCAACTGACTGGTAATAGTCTTTTCTTTCTTAGTATTTTACAGTCGTCCGGAGTACCGGTCTTATACTACAATTTGGGGATTCTGGAAAAACATATGTAAATATACTTCGTGGACTAAAACTATTTCCAGTCCTGACGACTGGGGGTGCACTGAAATTTTAAAGGTAAACAGAGATACACATTTTTTTCTCAAAATCGTTTGGACTTTTATTTCTTTTACCTAGTCAAAGACCTTTCTGACTAAGGGGGCACAGCAAGGAAAGAACAAGAGGCAAAAAGACCGACTTAAGGGTAGACCTCGCACCCATGAGCGGTTCGGACGAATAAAACGGACCCGAAGATTCTAGACTGGACCCTTCAGAGTCACAGAGGACAGGAAGCCCTCTTACCTTTCTACGGACACCGGATGCACCCACCACGTTTGAGGAACAGAACCTCAAAATAACCATAAGGTACATTTGGTTCAATAAGTCGGAGAAAAAGAGGTGATCATAAAAGGATGATGTGATAAAGAAAGATTAGAGGAAGGTATAGAAATTAATTCGTTAATTAAGGATCCTACGACTGAGGCAGGGGGGAAGCTTAATGGGACTTAGATGGTCCCGACCTGGGGCCGTCAGTCGGACATTCCAGTACTCGACATTTCTTATTTATTTTCAACTCGAAGACCTCCAACAGGACGGTACGCATGAACGTCTCTAAACCTTCTCTTACTTCAGTTTGTCTTCGTTTGTCTCGACTCACTACTCTTGTTTTAGGAAGGAAGAGTAAATGGTCGTAAGTGAGAGTAAATTGTAGATTTAGAAGAGAAAGAGATGACTTGATTCGAAGAGTTTTATCATTAAAGGTTAAAGTCAGAGATGAAGGTATAGAAGGTCGGCAAAAGAGTTAAGTAACAAATGGTCGAAGTTGTTTGGTGCAGTCACTCCGACAGAAACGATTCCAAGGAATATTGAAGGATGAATAGTTTGAGTATATAATACATTCAAATGACGTCTTAAATGTATATAGAATAAAGAATTTTCTTAAGGGTAAGGAACTTAAAAACGTTGTGATCCCAAAAGACCAAAAAGATTTGAGAGAAAACTAAGGAGAAAGAAGAAGTCTATCCTCAGAGAAGGAATTGGTGTAATGGATCCCGAGACACATCCATTAGTAGAAAAAAAAGTACAGAAAGGGAAAGTATGTATATATGTGTGAAGAACCCACTGAAATGGTTATAATATTGAAGTCGACAGTGGGTCTACGTTTAACAAGGGTTTAGATATAGAGGTCGAAGTTGGTAAGAGAAAACAAGTCTGGTTTCTTTTACTGTTAACTCGTTTCTCGTCTTCCTCTACTCCCTCACTTGGTACATTCATAGACCTTCTGATAGTAAGATCTCACACCTTTATCCCATATTTCCGGGACTCTACCCTCACATGAACCGTACAAGTTTCTTACTGACTCTTACTCCCCCTTTAATTACCTTTTACTCCAGTCTCTTCATTACCTACCCTCTTCCAGTACAGTACATTCCAGAATAATATCTATTAAAATTACTAGGTTTAAAGACGAGTCTCACTCTACTTTTCAGTCACCTCTCTAAAATCGTCTCCTCACTACACAGGACAGACTACAAAAGTTTTACTAGTAAGACACAACTCTTATCTGACTTTCTTGTTCTATACTTCGACCCAATAATCTCCGATGACGTCATTGAATCTACTGTGTACAACCACTAGACCTGGTCCTATCATCGTCACTTCCTTGACTAATACCTAGATAAAATTTCCCTCTTGGTTATCGTATACTACTGTCTAACCTACACCTCAGACTCTAGTTTCCTCATAAGTTTCTAATAACAGGGTTCATTGACCTTCCTATCCCAGTGTTGAATGACTCCACCCCTTGAAACATCCTTTTCTTCCAACACCCTTGGTCAATATAGACTCTATGGATACTCTGTAAGTTCACATCTTCAGAACTCCGTAGACCTATTTCCTACCTTAAATCACGAATTTACCTAATCTCTATAATTAAACCGTTAATAGAAGGTATTTATTGTAAATTTGAATACTGTCATCTACTCTAGTAGTGACCTTACTCTTATCTATCTTTTCCATTTATAAGATTCTTGACTCGAAACCTCATTAGATGACAATTTTCCGTTCCTTCTATTCTTTTGATCGTTTTCTTTGATTCCTCATCGGTCATTTACCTTTATTTTAGTTCTCACAAGCTATAGGACCTTCTACTAACTTCTTGACAAAGTTCTTCCTTCCTCCCTGACTGGTAGTTTACACCGATTATCCAGTTAATTTAATTCTTGTTTCATAAAGTTACCCAATTATTTTTCTCTCTAAAGTGACTTTTTTTCTTTCGTCATCGATCTCTCCCTTCATCTTAGTTCTCTCAAAAGAAAGTAAATACAAACATTAGACAATCCCTTCTAGACCATCATTCCCTTAAACAGTCTCGTCTTTCTCTTAACCCTCTTAACGACCTCGTTACAGGAACTCATCCACTCTCCTCTACCCAAGACCACGTATTCCTTTTCTTGTTAGGAAAAGGACTGTGTCAATTTAAACAGATATCATTGTCCTCTCTTCTGTCTCATCCCATGTCTGTATCCATTCATCTATGAATGTCACCATCGTTTACCTTTATGAGAAGACGAAAGATAAAAAGAGTTGTTCCCTTTACTCTCACTCTCCTACTCACTTCTTCTTAACTTCTTGACCAGGGGGAATAAAGAAGGGACGGAATAGAAGATCAACAAATCCTCTTACTCTCTTACGTGATCCCTTTATTTTATTTTAACGGACCGTCGTATCCGAAGGGACCATCGAGTCGACCATTTCTTAGACGAACGTTACGTCCTTTGGGACCAAGTTAAGGACCCAGTCCTTCTAGGGGACCTCTTCCCTATCCGATGAGTAAGACCATAAGAAACGGACATCTTAGGGGTCCCTGTCTCCTCGGACTACCCGATGTAAGGTACCTCAGCGTTTCTCAGTCTGTACTGACTCAACTTGTGTGTACAACTTTAGTCCCTAGTATTTACATTCTCTCTGATCAGTATCGTATCAACATACGGAAAGAGGTAGATGGAAAGCTACACGTTTAAGTTCCTGCTTTCTCGGGTTATTAACCTAAATTAGTCATAACTAAACAACAACAACAACAATCCGTTCATGTTGGCGTTTACCTTGTTCCATCAACTACCACATTCCCTCCCTCACCCCTACTATTGGTTTGTGTCTTAAATTTGATCCATTACCCTTTTCACTATTGTATTCTCTGTATTACCTAGTACTTATCACCAACCTAATTACCTGGTGTCTAGTCTCCTATCTCTAATTTCCTAATAACCATAACCCCTTTTCTGTCCCTCACTTTACCTTTTTTCTTTCCACCACTAATCTGTCTCACCCCACGAACCTCTTGACATTGAAAACCATGATCACGTATCGATATCCTCCATTGGTCAGTCACTTTAGATCCCTCTGTTCAGATACTACCATGTTCTTAGTCCTCTCTTTGGTTCGGTTCCTCACCATTCCTCCTCGATCTTTCTCCTTATATGATCCTACAAGTTCTCCTCTCCTCCTCTCCTCCAGTTCTTGGACTTTTTGATCCAATTACGTACCTATCTTAATACTGTCGTCGTCACAACTTCCTATATTCGATCGATCTTCTATTTGAAAAGTCCTTTACCCCCCGTCACCGGACTCCTATCGTCTACTGACATTGTTTCGTCACCACAATATCAGAATTTTGTGTTCCAATCTTCGATTTTAACGAGTCGAACACCAGTACGTACTGTAGGATGAATCTTTTTTTAAAACAGAATTCAAAAGACGTCTTAAACAGTATGAAGGTGAAAGAACTTGAAGAGAAAAGAAATTTGGCATACTGGAACTCTAGTGAACCAAAAGGCTGGACGGTTAAGATAAAGAACAGTAGAGAATCTAAGGGGAAGAGTCACCACAATAAGGACTGAGGGACATACAAGAAAAGAGAGGAGTGACATACGTGTGAGGGACTCACTAGAGTGGTTAGAGTACCGAAATCGACACTGTGTTCACGCACACCGAGAATTTAGACATCGAGGTCGGTGTTGATACGAGGGAACGAGATCTGGACATAAAGCCTAACGGGTGACTTATCGTAATCCTACCCAAAAGGTCCACTACGTCATCATTTCTTAGATGGACGATTACGGTCTTTGTTTCTCTGTGTTCAAGCTAGTGACCCAGTCCTTCTATTGAACCTCATTATTTACCGTTGGGTGAGATCATAAGAACGGACTTTTTAGGGTACCTATCTTCTCGGACCACCCTATGTCAAGTACCCTAGTGTTTCTTAACCTGTACTGACTCTCTGACTCGTACGTGTGTACGAAGTCTGTGGAATTCAAGTAAGTTCTGACTTAATAAATAGAAGAAGAAATTTGAAAAGAAGTAGAAACTTAAAGTTAGTGATTCTACTGAGTAGTATTAAGTTAAGGAGAAAGAGTAGAGGGTTCATATCAGTTCAATACTTAAAGACACTAAAAACAAAGAGTTGACTTAAGATAAAGAATTAACAGTTGTGACTAATTTAGGTTGAGAATAAAGAAGTTCGAGTATAGACATATAGTTTTTAAACCACTTCTTTTTGTGTTTTCCGTAACGGGATCAGAGTACCTTTATATCTTTTATATCAAATAGTTTACAAGATAAAAGATATCGTGTCCTTCCGTGAACCTTCCTTCTACCTTTCCTACAACTTACAGATGAGTAATGGGACTGTATAGTCGATACCTCATACCCCGAAGGGTTTCTCCTTCTCTTAAAAAGATAAAAAAAAAACACACAAATATATGTAGTCTATTCAAAAGTAACGTAAAACTATGAACGTTTAATTTTTTGTTTTTACTTTTTCAGTGATGAAGTCTCTTCGGAACGAACTAGTGGGATAGATCCATCCGAAAAGGGATAATAAGAGATTGACAAAGAAGTAACTAAATAGTTTATGTATATCATGGATAAAAACGTAGTCCGTGATAAGTCACCATCCTTATGTCACTTCTTTTCCCTGTTTTAGGTATAAAAGTAACTAGAACTCTTACCACCCCCCTCAGTTTGTTCTTTGGATATACCTTTTCTTTTCATTTAGACATACCTTTATGTATCGTATAAAAACTTATCACTAGCACGATACTCTTTTATTTCCTTTTGTCTTGTCTTATTTACCACCCCTCCGACCCTCGTTAAAATCCATCCTTTTAGTTCCTTTCGGACTAGAAACTCTTCTACTCCAAAATCACATCTATACTGACCACTCTTCTTCCATCGATTTGTTCTAGAACCCTTTCTCTAGAGGTGTTTCTCTCTCGTCGTTGACATTTCTGCGACTCTACATCCTCCAACCGTACAAGTTTCTACGACAGTCATAGAGACTTCCGGAGGAAGTTAGTGAATAGTGTCCGATATTATTGTGCAAATAAAAACAAGTGGATAAACCTAGATATATATAATAATTGAAAATAAACAAATAACAGAAAATAAGGGTACTAAGGACTCCTGGTTCCGACACGAATAGAACAATTTCTAGGTATGAATCGTGGACCGTGTCTCACTTATCAAGTTACAAATAACTTATTTATTTATCATTGTCGATAAAACGGTTGTTTCCAGGTAGATCAGTCCGATACCAAAAAGGTCACCAGTACATGCCTACACTCTCAACCCGACACTTCTTTCGACTCGTGGCTTCTTAACTACGAAAACTTGACACCACAACCTCTTCTGAGAACACTCAGGGAACTGACGTTCCTCTAGGTTGATCAGGTAAGATTTCCTCTAGTCGGGACCCACAAGAAACCTTCCTTACTACGATTTCGACTTTGAGGTCAGAAACCGGTGGAGTACGTTTCTCAACTGAGTAACCGTTTCTGACACTACGACCCTCCCTAACCCCCGTCCTCCTTTTCCCCTGCTGTCTCCTACTCTATCAACCTACCGTAGTGACTGAGCTACCTGCACTCAAACTCACTTGAGGCCCTCTACCACTACTTGTCCCTCCAGACCGCACGACGCTAAGTACCCCAGTGTTTTTCAGCCTGTGCTGACTCGTTGACTTGACTTGACTATCTTTGCTTATTTCCCTCTTTCTTTTCATCTTAAATTCCACTAAGACCCTGTAAGTTCTCTATAGGTTAGTTGTCTCAGATCCCTCTGTTAAGACAAATACCTTGTCCTTAGTATTCTCTTCGGTTCAATTTTTCTCCATTCGTTCTCGGTCTCCTACCTTTTCTTTTGATCCTACCACGTTGAATTACTCTCCACTTTCCCCCTTTGAATTCCCACCCCTCCTAAGACATTGCAGTTTACGACGTCGCTCGTGACTTTATGTCTCATTTCTGGAGACACAGATCTGTAATCGTGGAAAATATTAACGTCGAAGTCTTTTCACCACTCCGATCTACACTCCTTCACTTTCGAAACCTGTATACGGTAAGCAAGACCACGAGACTATCATTTGCTAGTCACTAAAACAAGGAGAGTAAGAAAGTGTGCCCTTAATAGATATCGGGTAGAGGCCCTTCTCCTTTCAGTCTCCAGTATGAGTGAAGGTGAGATCAACTTTTCAGTAAAGAGTTAGGTAACAGTAGTGGAACTTTAAGTCCTACTTTACAGACAGATCACTGGGACCTTGTCCCAAGGGAAGAGAGACAGGGTTCAGGTAGACGTCGTCAGAAGAGTATGTGACATGGGACTTCCTCTCCAACCCACCAAGAAATGATTTTTGAAGTCCATTTGTAAGATTTCGGTGTGTCCCAGGTTCGTAACAAAACTCCCACTTAACCTCTCACCCATTCCTTCTAGTTCGTAACAATAAAACCCACACCGATTAAACGGGGAAAATGGTTGTACTACACCCCGTTTCGAAGTACCAAATCAGGTCCTTAACTTTTGAATTTTGTAAATGGTCCGTCTATATTACTTACTTGCTTTGTCCGTCCGGTCCGGTCCCTACTTCACATCTCACGGTCAGGGTAAATCTAATCCTAATTACGATGAGTGGTTACGATGAGTCGTGGTCTATTAACAAAGGGACATCTTTACACCAAGGTGACACCAGTCTATAGACCGTTTGTAATTTTTTTTTTTTTAGTCCTAGAAATTCACTTAACAAGGTTAAAGAGTACAATGATAAAACAAAAACGTAAAGGAATATTTAAAATAAAAGTACAATGATTAAAAATTTTTTCGTGACCACAAAAATTTAAAATTTTTTGGTCGAAGGCCAAACACTTACAAAAAAAAATTAAACAACGACGTGTCAAACGTCCTAGAATCGAGGGGTTGGTCCCTAACTTGGACCCGGGAACCGTTACTATCTTTTTCAGGATTGGTGACTTCACGGTCCCTTGAGAATCAAACACTAAAGACCAAATCTTGCATTCTTTCATACGGTTCCTTATAAAATCAGGAAGGAAGTAAGTATGACCGGTGAGGGGTGGAGATGTCATGAAATACCGTAGGACCCGGTGAAAAAGATTTCGTGAGTGACTAACTAAGACTCAATAAAAGAGGAGGTAGAAATAGACAACCGGGGCTCCCTTCATCTTCCTACCCGTTATGGGTTTTCTATCCTTACTCCTTTTCTGACACATCGAAAAGGTTGAGAAAATCAAAGAGTTTAAGTGTTCTTCCGAGAACCCAAAGAGAATGTCATGGACTCTATAGTGCACTCCAAGACCTCTTAAAAGATGGAAGAACCGTAAAGTTCAGGTCACCTCTATATACAGATCTATATACCTATATAGTTGGTATTTTAATGTATTTTAGAATATTTTAATATTCGAAATATTTATTAACCCCTTGATGTCCTTCGATACTCTAATATATTGTCTGTCGACTGAATTGACCCATACTCCTACTTACACAACTTCTGAAGAGGTCTCTTTAATACATCTTCGATCCAGACCTTCTGATTTAGTCGTAATCGATTGGACGACATACACGACACACACAAACACACATACACACATCTTTCATAACGTCTCCCTTGAGTAATACAATTCGGTGTCTTCGTTCTCTCAAACCTATGAAGATCCTCGACTTACTTCTGGTCACACTAACCCTACGACACTTTCTTCCCCACTGTTCCATCATCCCCAGAACTTCCGGTAGGGTTTCCAAACCTTGACGGTCACCACACTGACCCCAGACGAATTTTCCCTTTTCCTGAAAAGAAGGAAAAATAATAGAAAGGTCCTGTCAGTTAGTGTTAACAGAATGAAGTTAGTTTCGTCAAATTACCACTACGTAAAAGGAGGTAAAATAATTCCTTATTCGAATCAAAGACCTGTTTCTATTTTTAAAACCATCTTTAAAACATCCGTAACGTACAAAAGAAGGGACTAATGTTTTAAATAGAAAACCCTTACCTCGTACGTCCAGAAGTACCCAAACGGACGTTTTATCATCTAATCAAGGTCAACCAATTAAGGAAAACAGAGGGCGTTCTTTCTTTTTCCATTAATTAATGTACCACTCACAACCCACCAGAAGTCCGGATCTCTCTGGAGACTGACTCTTACAGGGTATCGTCACCTCGGTAAATGAGAATACTCTTTGTCATCGTCTTCCTTTCCGAACCTCTCCCTTTATGTCTCTAAAATTTAGATCTCTAAAAAAATGGGGAGGAACAACTGTAGAATTCAAACTATACACTTAATCCCCATCTCAACTCTAAGGTTTATCTGTCAGACACTTCATTCCGGTCCCCAATCCCAATTCTAAATTTAAACCCTTGGTAATCGAATATTTAACATAATTCCGTTACTCTTACTGATTGTAGTATATTCTTCTTGTACATCCACCTCTTCATTTTCCCCGAGTACAGACTCGGAATCGAGGTCAGGAATGACCAGGACGTATCCACTTCCTCAAGTCTTCCTCTGACTCTTCGTCGATTATTCCTTCCTCCTTTCGATCCCCTTAGACCACAGTATCTAAGGGTTCCTTTTCTCACACAGTAACCATTATGTATACCTCCTTCAAATTTTCCAAGTTCCTTTATGTTCTTAGTTCTTCAGATAGAAAATAGAGGACCAGATATGACTTTACATTCGAATCAAAAAGAATAATCGAGAAAAGAATAAATAGAGAATCCATAAATATCTGTGTAAGGATCAAGAACAAAATCATCACTAAGGGATAACGATAGGTCTGAATTCCACTTAAGACCATCTAAAGGACTAGAACTAAATCGTCAGGGAAAGTACGGTACTAAAGATTAACAAAAAACGACAAAAACCCATAGGATCTACAACTTGTGCAAAGAGATGGACGGGACTGAAGGTGTACTAAGAGTAAAAAAGGGGAAACTTTCTGGAACCTTTAGAATAAAAAAAGAACTAGAGGAACTCTTTTTCCGTGAGAGATGACTTTCTTTAGAGGGGTTTTGAAATCCGGTAGAACGTACCCGTATCTTTATTGGGAAGAAAAAAGAAACTAAGGAGGTACTGAGATAATGACCTTCGGGAAGGAAGAAGGACTTGTTTAAAGAGTCAGGACAAGACTAACTATTATATTAATTATCGGTCACACACAAAATCAGCAAGTCAACACAACCTGAGAAACACTGGGGTGCCTGATCTCGGACGGTCCGAGGAGAAAGGCACCTTAAGAGGTCCGTTCTTATGACCTCAACCAACGATAAGGGAAGAGGTCCCCTAACAGGACTGGGTCCCTAACTTGGACCCAGAAGACGTAACGTCTGTCTAAGAGATGGTAGACTCAGTGGTCCTTTCGGGATTAATTATCGGTCATAAACTCTAATCAAATTGAAATCACTTAAAACAAAACGAGTAAATAACAAGGGTAGTAATAAAGGTAAGAAGGAATGAGTTGAGAGGGTGAGGAAGGGTAATTTAGAACTCCAGAACTCTCGACCAGAGGTAATGTATCAGAGATCGTGTACCCGGGAGAGGTTTTCAGGACCCGACAAATTTCTTTAAAAATTTAAAACCTTCTTAAATCAACCGAATTTTAGGTGGTTTGTCCCAAAGGGACCAACGAGTCACCATTTCTTGTATAGACGGTTGTGTCCCTTGTCCCCAAACTAGGGACAAGGTCCTTCTAGGGTAAGTAACCTGTTGAGTCGGACACTCGACATTGATGACTCGGGTACGTGTGTCGATGACTTCGGACACGTGGACCTCGGGTACTAGACGTTGTTCTCTTTGGTGACGTTACTCTTCGGGAGTACGGTGTTGATTTGTCGGCGGGGGTGGGTGGTGTTGACCTCTACATTAATCAACGATACACGTAAAATTTCACGAGAAACATAAAATTGATAGATATCCATTTTTTAATTAGTTTTCGTTTTTCTTACATCATCTCGATGTACAAAACTGTAAATTTTTAACTAATTCTTTATAAGAATTCGGTTTTTTTTTTTTTTTTTCGTTCAAGATTTTTTTAAGGTAAGACCATTTTTTCAACAAGAAAGTTATACCTTAGTATCTTGAAGGAATCACCAGGTCACCGGTTGTACGGTACGAGGGTTATGTCTGCCGGACCCAAACTAAGGACTAACCCCTTGACATAGAGTGTACGGTGTTACTTCTCAAACGTAGAGTGTTGATTCTTAAGTGTACGACGTTGATATTTTTTCTAGACCGTACGGTGTCGATTTTCTAGGATGTACGACGGTTGATTTCTAAGATACACGACATTGATTTTCTTGGGTGAACAACGCGACTTCCAACTTCTAGGAGACACGGTGGTGATTCTGAGTCGTGTCGGTTTATTTTTTTAATTTTTATACCTTAGTAATTATCACCAATAGAATCTCTAATCCGTTAAAAAACGAACACCTTACAAACTTAATAAATATAAACAATAAAATACTAGTCTCTTTCTATGTGAAATTTTTCTATATAATCTTTCTGAAGTTAATCTATCACCTTATTCTCTAAGATCAGGAACAGGATGGTGTCTTTTTGGTTAAATTGTTGGTAAGTACCTGTTTCTATGGAAATACTCACGAGGTCTCAGGTCGACTCTCCAAGATCGTGGGGTCACCTTGTATTTTGGACTCTTACTCTTTCCACCGTCTTTCGAATAAATTTCTTTATTATCGACTTTTGAAGGGTTTAGACCCTTTTTTACCTATAGGTCTAAGTACTTCCAATTTCGTTATCTTTATCCAACTCAGGTTTTTATAGATGTGACTCTGTGTAACATTAATTTACCAGTTTTCAGTTTTTATCTTAAAACTTTAGGAGTTCTCTTTTTACTGAACAGTTTATGTTCATTTAAGGGTGTTTTGACAGTTTCCAAAGAGTAGTCCTCGGAACGTCAGGTCCTTCCTCACCTTACTATATAAGTTTCAAGACTTTCTTCTGTTGACGGTTGTCCTTATAAAATATGGACCTTTTTGAAAATCTTTACTTTATCTTTCTGAAAGAGTCTGTTTATTTTTGACTTCCTCTAGACGGAATGTCCTTTACGATTCCCTTTAAGAAGTATAACTTTACTTTCACACGATTTGTCGTTGTGGTTTCGTTTACTTTCATATCTAGAGTAACTATTTCCATTCGTGTCTGTTAGGGATCACCAAGTTGAATGTTAAAAACTAAAATGTTAGCACACTTTCACAGTACGTAAGTCATTTTAGGTATGAAACTTAAAACTAGAAAAGGGTTGATACTTACACACTATACTATGAGAGAACACTACGACCCTTCCCGTCACTCGGTGTCGAGGGTCAGTCGGTGTACTGGTGCTTCCGTTTATTGACTATGTAAATATTGGTAAGACATGGGTATATAAGTAAGTCAATAAAGTCATGTCATAAATTATTGAATGTACTCTTGAGTAGTCATGAAATAAGATTTTATCCGAAACACAATCTACTAAAACGGGTAGACATCCAATTGCACTTATAGGACTCGTCAAATTCCATTCTGACTCACTGAGTGAAAGTGAAAAGTGAAAGTACGTAACCTCTTCCTTTACCGTTGGGTGAGGTCATAAGAACGGACCTCTTAGGGTCCCTGTCCCCTCGGACCACCCGACGGCAGATACCCCAGCGGGTCTCAGCCTGTACTGACTTCGCTGAATCGTCGTCATCGTCGTCGTCTACATAATTTACGGAAAACCGAATACTGTAAAAGTTGAAGGTGACCCGAAAACCCCTGTATTAGGGTAACATTGAGTTCCTTCCAGACATATATCTGTTGATGTCTTATTACATTATAACATTATCACGGTGTATTCAGTAAAAATTGAGATCATATTTTCAATTTTCTATTTCCATAATTGGTATTTATTTTTTTAGATAATTACCTATGTGTTAAAATTTTTATACGTAATACTGTAGTTATCGTTTGACACATTACTCTTTTAAAACTTACGTTGATAAGATACTTCTCAAAACGTACGTTGATTTCAATTTGATAATAATCGAATTTTATCTGACAATATTCTACGATATATATCCGGAGTCCCATTGGTGTTTTTTGTGGATTTCTCTATGTGTTTTCTTTTTCTCTTTCTTCAGTTTAGTATATTCGTGTTTCTTAATAGTTTAGTATTTCTCTCCTTTTCTTCTTGTTTTTTTGTCGTTTTATTTTTTTATAATTGTTTACTGTCATCATTCAGGAATCACTTTCACTTTCACTTCAGCGAGTCAGTACAGGCTGAGAAACACTTGGGTACCTGACATCGGACGGTCCGAGTAGGAAGGTACCCTAAAAGGTCCATTCTCATGACCTCACCCAACGGTAAAGGAAGAGGTCCCCTAGAAGGGTTGGGTCCCTAGCTTGGACAAAGAGGGAGTAAGGTCCGTCTGCGAAATTGGAGACTCGGTGTTCCCTTCGGGTTATTAATGAATAATTAAATTTACATTCACCTGATTTGAAAAGTTAGTTTTTAGAATTTCCACGAACTTACCTATGTTATTTTTCTAGTTTGATATAAGTAAGATGTTCTCTGAGTGACCTATCGGTATTCGACTTACATTTTCCAATCATTTTATATAATGTACGTTTATTTACCATTGTCCATATACTTTTCTACGAGTTGTAGTGATTAGTAGTCCTTTTACGTTTAGTTTTGGTGTTACTCTGTAGTGGAATATGGATAATCCCACTGTTAATAAAATTTTTTAGTTTGTTGTTCCTGGATAACATATCGTGTCCTTGACCATATCAAGTTGTAAGTTACAGAACATGATTGGATTTACTTTTTCTTAGACTTTTTCTTATAGATATATAGACATAGACTTAGTCAAACGACATATGGCCTTTGATTGTGTTGTAACATTTAGTTGATATGAAACTCCTTTTTTTTATTTTTCTATTCACAACCACTCCTCCTACACCTCTTTTCCCTTGAGAACATGTGACGACCACCCTTATATTTAACCATGTCTGTGACACCTTTTAGCATACCTCAAAGGGGTTTTAACTTTTTATCTTGATGTTGTACTAGGTCGGTAAAATGAAGACTCATATATATATGTTTCCTGTACTTTAAGTACCTGCTTGGATTACCTGTGATACGATTCACTTTATTAGATCTACACCCTTTTGTTTCCCATATGTTAGGATAACTATACTCATTATATTTTGTTAATTTGAATATCTTCTTCTCTCGTCTTACCACCAATGGTTCCATATCCTTCTCCCCCTCATCTCGTCCACCTTATCCCTTCCACAACCAATTTTCTATGTTTCCGAGTCAATACGTTCTCGTTACTCAGGGTCTCTAGATGACGTATCGTAACACGGATATCAATTCCTATAACGTAAATGTGAATTTTTACATTCTCCCGTCTAGAATACACGAGAATAGTGTGTGTTTTTTAATTTTTAATTTTTCTCTCACCTCCTTTAAAAACCTACACTACTACATAATGGTAAATGTCATAACTAACACTAATACCAAAGTAGTCACATATAAATAGAAGTTTGAATAGTCGGATAAACGTAGTTCGTACGTGTCGAGAAACATACAGCCAACAAGGAGTTATTTTGTAAAAAAATTTTTAACCTCCTAAGTTGGGACCCTTTTTCCTCCTAATAAAGAGTCTACTCCATTTACTTACCTTAATCTTTTAAACTCGTCTCTATCCTATCCTTTATTACACCTTTGTCATATGTGTCTGTCACATAGTAAAAAGGAAAGAATAACACGACTTCCGGACATTCTTCTAATATGATCAAGTCCACTTACATTAAATTATTATTATTATTATTATTGTTTGTCGTTCTTATGTTGTTATTACTACCGACCGAGAATTAACTAACTCGAGAAAATAAACGATTGGTATTACGATCCTCAAAGTCCACTTAACAAAATGAATTAAGAGTGTTTTTAAGTGATGAAGTATTTGTTGAGGTAAAATAAATAAATAATTATAAATAACTTGTGAACGATATACAATCCCTATACCACTATTTGTTTTAATAGTACCAGGGAGAAGACCTTCTCGAATACCATATCATCCTTTTTGTCTGTAATTTGTTTACTTTTATTTATAAATTACTGTGTATTATTTACTGTATCTTCCACACTATCCTATTATCCCCCTACATAAAGTCTATCTTCCCGTACCCTTCCAGAGAGAACCTTACACTGTATCCATTCGACTGTGGATTTTTATTCCTCTTTGGTCCGTCCGTCTCCTTCCCGGAACTCCGTCTTCATTTATCCAGACAATTGTATCTAGTAAGAAAAGAGATTATTCCCTCTATTTTCTTCTAGAGTTTCCGATTTATCTCTATCACCTCCTTCTTAATACAATCGACTCCCACCCTACCCGGTCTGACAGATTTCGGTACATATAAGTTGAAAATAGGGCTCACGTGATCCTTCAGAACTTCATAAAATTCGTCTGTTCACTTCCTAGACTAAATACAATTTTTGTTATGAAACCGATACAGTACCTCTTACCTAAACTCCCTCGGTTCTCGTTTATAACCCCTCTTAACGAGACTCCAATAACATCGTAAGTCCAACTTTCCTACTACCAACATGTAGCCTACCACCAACGTCTAAACCTCTTTTCACCTCTTCAGGTGAGTAACCTCCATCTCACGTTTCCCGGACCAATATCTCTTCGACTCAAGTCAAGTCAGCGAGTCAGCAGAAACTTAGAAACACTGTGGTACCTGACTTCGGTCACTATTGAATTCAGGAAGTAAACATATTGTCCCGACTAGGTGACGACCGGAGGAAAAAGTCACATCCTCTGGTTTCGACCTTCTCCAATCCATTGTACAAGGTCCTCCATGTAGATCATTTACTACATAATACTATTCTCGTAACCCAGTTGAGGTCTCTTTTATGTGCATTGGTTGTGTGACATAAGGGAGGGTCACTCAGTGTCAGGACGACGAAAGATCTTCCTCTCTTGACCAACAGAAGACTTAATATTGGAGAGACGGTTGGTACTCAGGTAAACGAATCAATGGATTCTCTTTCAGTTATTGGTCTGAGTAAAAAAAGAAAAATTGGGAAAGGGGGGCCATTGCCATTCTAGTAAGAAATTCAGACACTTAGACAAAGACGAAACATTTATTCAAGTAAACATAGCAAACAATTTTTCTAGACGTATAGTGAATCATATTATTAGAGGTCCAGGTGGGTACAACGACGTTTACCGTAATAAAGTAAGAAAATCTACCGACTCATTACAAGGTAACATATTCACATGGTGTAGAAATAATAGATAAGATAACCACATGTGAATCCAACGAAGGTACAGAACCGATAACATTTAGTACGACGTTACTTACAACCCCACGTATATAAGAAACCTTGGTGCAAAAAGAAGTCTATACACGGGTTATCACTTTAACGACTTAGAGTACCATCGAGATAAAAATCAAAAAAAAAAAAATTTCCTTTGAGGAATGACAAGAGGTAACACCGACATACTTAAATGTAAGGGTGGTTGTCACATCCGCCCAAGGGAAAAGAGGTGTGGGAGAGGTCATAAGTAACAAACGTATAAAGAAACCGATAAGTCCCAGAAAACACAGAAGTATGTTTAAAATTCTATAAAACAAGATCAAGACACTTTTTACGGTAACCGTTAAACTGTCTCTAAAGTAACTTAGACATCTAACGGAACCCATTATATCAGTAAAACTGTTACAACTAAGTAGGTTAGGTTCCTGTGCCATATACAAAGGTAGACGAACACACCAGAAACTAAAGAAAGTAGTCACATAATATCAAAACTTCATGTCCAAAAACAAAGGAATCCATCTAAATAAGGATTCATAAAATAAGAAAAACTACGACACCATCTACCCTAATAAAGAACTTAAATAGAAAGACTAGAAAACAACAACCACATATCTTTACATTGTCCAAAGAGACGTAATTAAAACATAGAACGTTGAAATGGTTTAAGTGACTACTCGAGATCATCAAAAGACCAGAGTAGAAATCTTATAAGATACACATCATAGTACAGTAGACGTTTGTCACTACTAAAATGAAGAAAAGGTTAAACCTAAAGAAAAGAAAAGAAGAGACTGACGGTACCAACCATGAAGATTTTGATAAAACTTATTTTCACCACTCTCACCTGCAGGAACAGAACAAGGACTAGAATCTTCTTTACGAAAGTCGAATTGACAACTCATACTACAATCAAAGTCCAAACAGTGTACGATTCAGCGAAGTCAGTACAGACTGAGACACGGTGGGGTACCTGTCGTCGGGTGGTCCGAGGAGACAGGTGTCCTAAGAGATCCGTTCTTATGACCTCACCCAACGGTAAAGGAAGAGGTTCCAAACAGTATATATCGGAAATAATACAATTCCATCAAAGGGAGATACTGGTCAAATACCTCTCCCAAAAAAAAGTCAAAATAAATAAATAAATAAATTTTAAATAAATAAAATTAACCTCCGATTAATACAATGTTATAACATCACCAAAAACGGTATATAATTGTACTTAGTCGGTGTCCACATGTACATAAGGGGTATGACTTGGGGGAGGGTGGTGGGAGGGGTTCTCAAAAAATTTTTAGTATTTACCCACAACTTAAAACGGTTTTCGAATAAGATGTAGATAACTCTACTGGTATATTAAAAATAGGAAGTTAAACAACTACATCACATAGTGTTACTGACTACACGTCTATAACTTTTAGGAACGTAGGGACCCTATTTAGGGTGAACTAGTACTACATACAAGAAAAGTTACAGAACAACTTAAGTCTAACGATCATAGAAAAACTCTTAAAAACGTCCGTATAATAGACTACATATAAAACCGGACCTCGTCTAATCCTTTACAATAAACCCAGTGTAAGACCTTTACTACAATAAGGAATTTACAAACTAGACCCATTCGTCTAAGTTCAGACTATTAGGATCTATAAGTTTAATACAACAGTCCGTCTTTGGTTCGAGACAAGAAAGAGTGCCCTAGTCCTCGTCTATACATTAAGACTTTAAGGAAACTTCAGAAAGTCTTTGAATGTGCTGCAACACTACCCGTCAACAGAACCTTATTTACCCGAAGGAGATTATCCTTTTTCTCTTTTTATTTCTTCCAGTTGTCTTTGGTCTCACAGTCCGACAAGGAGCACCAATATCTCCACAGACCTTTAGTGACACCCGTCTATCCCTATAAGTGTCGGATTCCATTCTAATTTAATTTTCTTTTTATTCATCGAGTGTAGTGAAACGACATGTCGTCTATAACCGTATTGTAACATTTAGTTGATATGAAGTTTATTTTTATTTGTTTGTCTAGATATCAAAATTTTTCATCCAATTTTTGAGTCAATTCACACCACTAGGATTATAATTATGTTCTATTGAAGGACCTACACAAAATCCACACGGGACTCTGAAAGACATAGGACATAAAGACCGTAGACATTTTACAAGGGAAATGATAATGATATAAACACTTTAGAATCCACACTCTTCTCTCTATTCTTACATTCTTGTCGACCGTTAATACCCGAATGGAGAACCCCTACTAATTGAAGTCTCATCTAACACCACCTCAGTATCAAAAAGTGTCCTAAACTCGAAAAACAAAGGATATCTTGTGTTAGTATAACTAAACCGAATGTATTTCTCTATACATGAGTACGTATGTATATAAGTGTATTTCTCTATATTTGAGTACGTTTGTCTATATAAGAACCCTTTCCGTCACACTGCTTTCTCCCTACTACAATTTTAAGAAGTCCTCCTTCCGATACCTCACAAATCGTTCTCCTTGACCTTTAGTTCGTGGTGATCGAGAGTCTAACCACTTCCTAATCAGTAGAAAGGACTCGGGGTTTGACTTCGTGTTGTGAGGTCATTTGGTCACCCGAGTACTTGGTCTCTTTCTGTCTTCCCACTGGAACAACCGTCCACTACACTTCCTTTCTTTCGTAAGAACAGGACGTAGGTTGAGATGAGAGAAAGGAGGTAAAAATTCTTGATTGGATGTTCCTGAAGGGAACATCAGGTGGTCAATTCTTAGACGGACGGTTCCGTCCCCTGCACTCAAACTAAAGACTAGACCCTCCTAGCTACGATGTACGGTACCCTGTTGATTCGAGTACGCGGTGTTGATGACTTCAGACACGTGGAATCTCGGGTACGAGACATTGTTCTCCTCGGTGACGTTTTACTCTTAGGGTGTGTGACGTCGATCACTCACTCAGGACGAGTGACGTTGACCTCTTTCTGACACTCGTCGTTGTTTATGGATCACGTCAGTTTTTTTTTTTTTTTTTTTCTTTTTGATTGGATGTGATGGTTTACCAATAACATAAAATAGAAACCAGAGTCTAGAAATGATGGATATTGACCTCCATAACGGACGAGATAAAACGGGGACACCAAGATTATCGGAGCAGTAGTACAGTAACCCCAGAGGAACTCGTACCTCTTGACAATCTTATCCTTATGGAACAGAATTCTTACCGAGACGAACCCTCCTAGCTACGATGTACGGTACCCTGTTGATTTATTTTTCGAACTACTATTGTCTTCAGGGGACACGAGTATCAAAAACCGTAAAATTTACTTGGAGACTTTGAGAGGTTTCATGGTACAAAACGATTTCTTTTTCAATCGTTTAAACAACCTCTAATCTAAGAACCAAACAACACTCACTAAGTAGAACGGTAGTTCTCTTTTGACCTTTCCGTTAACTTTATTGATTCCACTCTCGTAGAGAAGAACAAACGATAGAAATTTCTCGGAAGGAACGTTTGTAGACATTTCCCGAAAAACTTCTCTCTAAACAACACTTTAGGTTCCAAAGATCGATCTGGTGACGAAGGTAATAACTTCTTACGACGGAGAGAACTGAATAAAAAGTAATCTACATCTTGACCAGAGGGTCATACACATCACAATAAATCTTTACGTGGTAAACATCCACGAGATAAAACCCCGACTACTTCTTAATGACTACGTACCACCCCTCAAGGACTACGGACTGGTTCCGGTAGGACAATACAGCGATCTCCCCTCCCCTACTAGCTCCCGACGAGTACGGAAATCACAGAAAGTGTCAACTCCCTAACGGTTAAGAACAGTGAGAAAGAGAGAATTCTCCGAGAAGACTCGGGACTATAAAGGGGATGTTTTCCTACTCTTCGGGGAACTATGTCTTAACACAGGAAACCCTTGAGAGTTTGAACTGACTTGAAATAGGTAGGTCGTCTATAAATGACCCGAAGTACGATTCTGTGTCCCCTTCTCTCTCCTTCTGTTAAAAGTGAAGGTCCTTCGAACATTCATTCGACTTCCCTATACTGAATGACTACGTAATGTATCAATCTAATTCGTCACATTTCGTCCCATACTCATTTGTGAGGTGACCGCACTCTGGTTTTACCACATCTTTCCAGGGTGTGTATTGAGAACAGTAACAGAAGTGAAGTAGAGTCACCACATGTGGAAAACCTAAATCAGTCTATTAACACTGTTCAAGTACTTATTACTGACATTTATTACTGGTACTACCTCATATTTCGACTTTCATGAGTGGAACAAACTTACCCACTGGACACGTATGTGTCACAAGGGACTTCTCTTCCTTCGCATGAGATTCAATGAGTGTCAGAGACGACAATTGTGTCCTTCTGTGTTAGTTACCGACTTCCTGAGACGAGACGAGAGGGTCCTGGAACAGTTGGGGAGCAGTGAGAGACCGCGGTTTCTCCATCAATAAACTTTGTAACGGGAAGGAATCCCATGTAAGTAAAAGGGTCAGAACCCTCAAGTCCCAACTTGGTCTTGTAAAAGTCGGTAAACTAGATAAAGACTGGAGTAGAGGACCCTCTTGTACCAGAACTCGATGGGATTTCGGAGTCTCAGAGAGATCTAAGTGTCCTTCCCTTCGAAGACCCTGTTTTGTCGTGACCGAAGTGCCCTCGATCTCTTAGAGTGACCACTCGTATTCCCTCGGTCTAACAGAGTGTATATATTATGACAAGTTGAAAAGTCTCGAGGAATCTCACCCAAACTAATATAATCTCTACTCTTTGAACTCCGAGTCTTTCAAAATGACGGAGCCACGTCTAAATATGTCCTTTAAATGTCCTTTACTAGTTTATTCTTAAAC
Organism: Capra ibex; assembly: GCA_006410555.1. Lineage (NCBI taxonomy): Eukaryota > Metazoa > Chordata > Mammalia > Artiodactyla > Bovidae > Capra > Capra ibex. The sequence goes on from SJYO01007492.1 coordinate 74,685,131, forward strand.
TTACGTACGAAGACTGAGTATCGAGTCAACCATTTCTAAGACGGACGTTACGTCCTCTGGGGCCGAACGAAGGACCAAACCCTTCTAAGAACCCGAAGGGAACACCGAATCGACCATTTCTTAGGTCGTTACGCCCTCTGGACCCAAACTAGGGTCCCAACCCTTCTAGGAGACCTCTTCCCTTACCGATGGTTGAGGTCATAAGACCGGACCTCTTAAGGTCCCTGAGATGTCAGACACCCCAGTGTTTCTCAGTCTGTGCTGACTCGTTGAAAGTGAAGTTTGAGTTATGGTTTGGGACCGACTTATCTCACTGCCCCAGTCCGTCAGTGGAAACCCGTAAACTACGAGGTCAGGACGGAAATGTGACGAGGACGACGACTATTACCTGTCCGGCACTCGGGAAAGTGACCGTGAATCAGAGAGGTAACTGTCCTGCCCCCTTACCGGGATTAGGGTAGGGTTCTTTAACGGACTCACTGGTTAAACGAAAGAACATTCCCTGGGACATCCAGGGTGTCCCCTATCTGAACGTGTTAAGGTCCAGAAGAAGGGAACGTGGTAGACCAGGTAGACTTATCACTGTAAGACTGGCGGAGGAGAGAGTAATAGATCGGGAGACTAGTTGGGGGAAGTAAAGGTAAACCGAGAACGGTAGACAAATCACTGACGCTTGATTCTCAGACCTTCGAGTGGTCCTGTGACCCAAACGACTCATCTCTTAACTTTCTTTGGACTTTTTATTTTAGTCCTTTTGACTTTATACACTGACATCACTCTCTTCGGAAGGTAGGAGATGGGGACATCCACAGAGAGACCTCATTGTCGGGGGTTGGGAAACCGCGGGTCCTGCCAACCACCTCCCCCACCAAAGCCCTACCAAGTTTGTGTAATGTAAATAACACGTAAAATAAAGATAAAACACCGTTAGAGTTCTATCAGACGGGACTGAAATCCCAATCTCAAGAGTAAGAATACTCTTAGATTACGGTGGGGATTAGATGTCCTCCACCCCGAATCCACTACACTCGCTACCGCACACCGACATTTATGTCTACTTCGAAGTAAGCGAACGAGTGACGACTGAAAGACGATACACTTGTCCAAGGATTCTCCGGGGTCTGACCATACCCACAGTCCCTGGGGACGAGATCTCCTACACCACCCTTTCCCTGGGTCTTCCCTCCAGTCCGTCTGGGACTCCGACCCAGGACGTAAAAGATCATCCTGTCAGAGGAATCCTCTAATCGTGTATACACAAGTGTCGGGTTCACAGCAGGGTCACCTGACTGACTCGGCTCAAACGTAAAAAGGGGGGAAATGGACAGAACACGTTCTGTCTCAGAACATTGTCGGGGTCTGAGATTCAGAGACTTCGGACTTTCTTCATTGTTATTCTTCTTTCCTTTTGGACGATGAAAAGAGGAGACTTGTTTATATTTATAGTTACGTTACTTCTTATATGTACAGTTTTGTTGGTGTTACTATTAGGTAGACTATAGGTCCATAAGTAAAAAGGGTAATTATTGTGGACTTTTCTCTCTCTCTCTTTTTTTTTTTTTTCTACAACGTGAACTCTGCGTAACTCACTCCGGGTCTCACCATAAATTTCGGGGGTGACGTAGAGCAAATCTGGTGGAAACCCCCAACCCACCCAAGTAGATATGGGTCTCCAAGACCCCCAGACCCTTCCTAAAGACGTTCACCCTCAGAGTAAATCCGTCTATCCAGTCCCACCTCGGACCATCTCTGTCTTTCTTGTTCGCTAGAACGAAAGGATTCCTGAAACGAGGACCCCAGACCCTCCGAATCTCTTTACCAACCACCTCCCCCTCCCTTTTCCTCTCGAGAGATCTCCTCATTGTCTGTGTCTCGAGGTACCCCACAGACAGGAGAGGGTCGTAGTGAGTCGACAGAGGGTAACCCGGTGACAAAATCCTTAGTATCTCCCGTACTCACTGTGGGGTGTGGGGTGTTGTGAGTTCCAGGAGTCTCTCTGGACTCTGTCTGAATGGAAGTGTCTGTGAGAACAGTCTCTGTCTCCTCCTATTTCTCGACTGTCCTAAGAGTCGATACGTCCATATCCAGAGAAGTGACTCCGAGAACCCCAGGGTCCTATATCTCTCTAAACAAAGTGATACTATACCTAAAGGACGTTGGACGGTGGACTTACTCTGCAATAGTAAACCTAAGAGGTGTCTCGTCCAGTCGACCTAGAGTGTTCATAATAAAAGTCTTGCAAACCACACTACCCGATGAACATTCAACGAGTCAGCAGGACACACGTCTCTTCTCCGGACCTACTTCCTGGTTACCGAACCGAGCCGGGAGACACTTTTTAGAGATGGTGGAGGTAAAAAGGTACATAGGGTGGACTGTGACGACACATGAGACATTTATTGAGACACACACGACGGATTAACTACCCTAACTCCGGAGATCACTGGTTTGCTACTCCCTGTAGTCATACTCTGTCTCATCCGTCACCTTCTCTCCCTTCCCTTTCTGACCTCAAAGACGGTCGATCAGTCCACTAAAACTCGACTAGTGAAATTAAAACCCTCGAGATCAAATAAGGACCCCAGTAAGATCGGGAACAAGTGACGGGAACACATTTCTATTAAACCTCTGATACGTCGGGTCGGAATCTGTCAAGTCTTTGGTCTTCTCGTCGACGTACTCGGGACAAAGGAGGTAATAGTCTTAAAAGGATCGACCCTACCTTCTATTTTCGAATTGAATGAGCCTCTTGGTTTAAAGGGTGTTGAAACAACCCTATAACCAAGAGTAACCTAGACCACGACGGAGTTTACTATTGTTTCTCTAGAACTACGTCTCACAGTCGTTCAGTCTTTCGCCACACAACTCTTGATTTCTTAATCCCTTCCTTCCTCACTTCTTTGTCTCGTTCGTTCGTCAAGTACCCTTCCTTCTTCACGTTATCTAAACCCGTAAACTCTTACGTGTACTATGTCTATGAAGACTCTCGACTCTGGTCTTTTATAACGGATTTTGACATAGTCGTCGACACTTAGTCACACTTGTATCTTCGTTATGTCCTTTTGGAAGACTGGATCTGAACCGGGTTCCCAACTTTATTTCTACTGGATCATTTTTTACCTTACTGAGGTTGATAGAGTAATCTTCTCTAATCCGTTTCGTAATTCAAATCGATTGACTCATCCCCAACACCTTGTATGGAATAAACTTTCCTTAAAAGTACAGTACCGTTCTCACCTAAACCTCAATCCTTCTGGATCCAATCTTAGTGTCGAAACAGTAAATGACCGATGTACTGGTGCCTGTTTAAAATCAGAGACGAACGGGGTTAAAGAAGTAGACATTTTGACCCGTTATTATGGATGAAGAACCTATTAATACTCCGAATTTACTCTATCGTGTATCGTGTCGTTACCGTTTACAAACCGAACTTACAAGTGGAGGAAGTTGGTTACAGATAACGACTGGAGTTTTTGGATATAACTATAGACTGAGGTGAACTACTTATATATTAATGGACGAACTGTAAAGGTGGACTTATATTACATATAGGGGTTCAGTTGTACAGGTTTTTATATGAGGTCAACAAGAGGTGGGGACTTTTCATCTTCGGTTTCAGGAACACTTCCGAGGGTCTCGGAATCTACTGCACCAAGGGATAAAGGAATACCGGAGCAAAGGACAAGGAGAGATAATGAGACGAACAACTACAAACTCGGACGGTCTGTGTCCCTCCCGGACACGACCTATCGAGAAGGGAGTCTATAGACGTACCGAGTGAGAAAGCGGAGGTTGACCGAAACCGAGATTACAGTAGAAGAGTTACTCCGAATAATACTGAGGAGGTAAATTTTGTCTGACGACGAAAGACCGTAAAGACCACCAGGAATACAACAAGATTAGAGAAAAAGGTACTCAAACAGAATACCGAATGAATAACACAAGAAACAAGTATATATTACACATAAAAGTAATAACGGCGGTATAGGAGATGGGTCTTACAGTCGGGGTACTACTCCAGTCTCTAGAAACAAAACAAGTGACTGCATAGAGTTCCCTGATTTTGTCTCAGAGCTTGTAGTAAGTACCAATTGTTTATACCAACTGAGTCACTTATTTGAATTGTACTGAGTGTAAAAAGAATTGTGACTTAGAATCCGATGACGACGACGACGATTCAACGGGGTCAGCACAGGCTGAGGCACGCTGGGGTATCTGCCGTCGGGTGGTACGAGACGGTAGGGACCCTAAGAGGTCCGTTCTTATGACCTCACCCAACAGGAAAGGAAGAGGCTTAGAATCCGTCAATGAGGGTTAATTAACTATAACCGGGCATTCTAGTTTAGAAACGATAGGGATCGAATCATGTGTGTCTAATTAACCAGTTACAAAATTTTTCGGTCATCAAAAATAGAATTTTAAGGAAACGTGTTAACATTTTGTTTGTACAAACACATGGAATGTAGACAAAAACACATACACGAAAACTTCCTCTCCGTGAGGTTTTACGGGACCCTTACATAACCGTAAGTCAGAGTTCTCACGCCAACAACGTCTTCAACATGAACCAGAAGATTTATCAGCGTCTTCTTTGAACAGAGTTGTTCGTATTACCTCGGACCATGTCCCAGTTCCTCAGTATTCTAAATTCAAGATTAGAGTCGAGATAGTGATTGACGACACGTTACAGTAACTTAACAAAACAAAGACCTGGAGTCAGATCGAGGTTTACGGTATGAAAAATGGTGTTCAGATATCACGTATAGACGTCAGTGTATCTTAACTTTATATATGATAAAAATTCAGGTATGTTTTAATTCGGGTTCAAAACTGAGTGACTTCTAGACGTCCAATATTAGCCACAAGTCTATTCTCCAACTACACCAATAGACCCGTGCCATTACAGGGTGCAGACGGTAACAGTCTAACAACTAGACGTTCCTCATCATGAACCACTGTAAGTCAGCTAGAAAGGCAAAACCTAGTCAGTGGACATAAAAACGAAGAAAACCGCTATACTTCTACTGTCTCAAAGGGAACACTTCGGTCCACTACCTGTACTACAAGAGAAAGAGTCTTTTCAAACTCCTTTCTCAATGTCTGAGGGGGTCCTGGGGCAAGTGTTGGTCACCCCCACTCGACAGAAGACTTTGACTCAAGGGACACTTCTGTCTTTCCTTTGACGACACTGAAAGGGAAGGGACGGGGATGAAGGACGTGGGAAAGAGGAATACGACGGTCAGACAATCTCGAGTGACTGTGGCTTCGGGTTTCTATTCTACTTCTCCTTTTCCCAACCCTCCTCACGACTTCATCTGTTAGTGTCTCCGAGGTGGTTGTTTTACGGACCGTGGGAACCAACTACTTATCAACCAGGGTGGTCAGATGGACACTGGTCGATCTACGGTGTGGACCCAGTATCGGTATGATAGACTGGGGTCGGAGACTCAATAGACCCGTACTCTACCTCTCCCTGTTGACGTAGGTTAGGGACCGTGTCTAAAGTTTTTGACGTTGAGAAATGACTACTTTATCTTATTTTCGAACTGTAAATCATTTATGGACGACACAAGTTGCATCATCCGAACACTCTAAATTTCCCGATTATCCTTAAATGTCAAGAATATGAAATAAAGTAGACTATGACTGTTGTTAAAACTGTTCATCCTACTTATAATAGTATAGGTAAATGTCTGTTCCTAGACTCCGTGTCTCATCAATTGATTAAAAGGATCCCAACGGGTCGATTTCTTATTGTCTCAACCCTAAGTCTAGGTTGAGGAAACTGAGATTGATAAAACACGAGGAACGTACTATGGTCTTCTATAGAAAAGACGAGGGTTTTCTATTAACAGATCCTCAACTCTTCTATTTTTGACCATTCATATTTAATTATGTATATTGAAGTTTCATTGTACATTACCAATGTGAGAGTACTCGGATAGAGTCTCGGTAATTACAAACTCGTTTTTTCCACTTTACCAATGTTATTAAAAATTTCTTCTAAGAAGGAATTGTAGGAAACGGTTTAAGGATCGTAAATAGTATGACAAAACATCGGAAGACAAGAGAACAATAGAATTGAATTAGTAGAGTAAATTATCAATAGAATTAATAGAAATATAGACTCGTGTCTCGGACTGTGTTTCATCCTAGACCTTTGTAAACTCACTTAGTTACTTATTCATTAGTAATGGTGATCCTAAGTCGTTATACACTTGACTCTTGGAGGTATACAAGTTCGACCTAAATCTTTTCCGTCTCCTTAGTCTCTAGTTTAACGGTTGTAGGCGACCTAGTGTCTCTTTCGTTCTCTTACGGTCTTTTTTGTAGATGAAGACGAAGTAACTGATGCAATTTCGGAAACTGACACACCTAGTGTTGTTTGACACCTTTTAAGAATTACTCAACCCTTATAGTCTGGTGGAATAGACAGAGGACTCTTTCGATATACGTTCTGTTCTTCGTTGTCAATTTTGACCCGTATCTTGTTGTCTGACCAAGTTTTAACCCCTTCTTTATACAGTTCGGACATATAACAGTGGGATTAATGAATTGAATATACGTCTCATGTAGTACACTTTACGGTCCCACCTCCTTAATGTTGGACCTTAGTTCTAACGGGTCTTTTTATAGTCGTTGGAGTCTATACGTCTACTATGGTCAGATTACCGTCTTTCACTTCTCTTTGATTTCTTGAAGAACTACTCTCACTTTCTCCTCTCACTTTTTCGACCGAACTTCTAGTTGCAATTTTTTTTTTTCGATTCTAGTACCGTAGACAAGGGTATGAAGTACCGTTTATCTACTCCTTTTTCACCGTCGTCACTGTATAAAATAAAAGAACCTGAGTTTTTAGTGATGTCTTTCACTGACGTCGGTACTTCAACTTTCTACGAACGAGGAACCTTCTTTTCCATACTGTTTGAATCTGTCGTATTATTTTTCGTCTTTGTAGTGAAACGACTGTTTCCAGGAATATCAACCTCGATACCAAAAAGGTCATCAGTACGTGCCTTCACTCTTAACCTGGTATTTCGTCCAACTCACAACTTTTTAATTATGAAAACTTAATCTCACGACCTCTTCTGAGGACTCTCAGGGAACCTGTCCCTTCCTTTAGTTTGGTCAGTTAGGATTTCCCTCAGTTGGGACTTACAAGTAACCTTCCTGACTACGACTTCGACTTCGAGGTTATGAAACCGGTGGGCTACGCTTCTCGGTTGAGTAACCTTTTCAGAGACTACGACCTTTCTAACTATCGTCCACCTCTACCCCTGTTGTCTCCTACTCTACCAACCTACCGTAGTAGTTGTGTTACTTATACTCAAATTCTTTCGAGACCCTCTACCCCTTCTTGTCCCTTCAGACCGTACGACGTCAGGTACTCCAGCGTCTCAACATACACTAAATCTCTGACTTGTTAGTGTTGATAATAGTGTTGGAGTCGAAAGAATTCTGGGGAATCAAGAGTCCTCTCTTAGACTCATCCCCTCCTTTACAGAGAATCCTAAAAACACGAGTTGAGGACCCACTCGAGTGTGAAGGAGAGAGAGTTTGACAGTATACGTACGGACAGTGTACTTGTGATGAAAAGAGGAGAATGATGTAAAAAGGTAGTCGTAACATTGTACGACAACAAACAGTAAACCGGGAAGAAGGGAGAATCTTATTGTGTGTACTTATAGTGTTGGTTTTAGAACTCACTTTTTTTTCTTTTAAGTCTATGTTTATCTTACGTTACCGTACGAAGGTAAATAAATTTCAAATTTTTGTTCGTTTTATTTAGATAAGAAAATTTTCAACCCTATCCCAATGGAAACGTCTCCTCCCTCCCTCTCGTTCATCCTCCCTCGTATCGTCCCCGAAAGATCCGACGACCAATACACGGCAAAGAATTGGATACAGACCTATGTGTCTAAACAAGTAAAATACTACTAAGTAACTTGACTGTGAATCCTAAACGTCAAAAGAGATAAAGTCATTTTCGCCAATTTGTTGTTTTTCGTTTTGTTTTATTAACGTTACCGGATACGACCTGTTCCCAAAGGGACCACCGAGTCTACCATTTCTCAGACGGACGTCACACCCTCTGGACCCAAGCTAGGGACCCAACCCTTCTAGGGGACCTCTTCCTTTACAGTTGTGTGAGGTCCTGAGAACGGACCTTTTAGGGTACCTACCTCCTCGGACCGTCCGATGTTTCTCAGCCTGTGCTGACTCATTGTAGTGAAAGATACTCCTTGTTTTACTAGGACTAAGAAAAAGAGAGACCGGATTAAAGGATATTGAGAGGTGCAAGAAAGGAAGGGTCGAGTGTAATACGACCGGACCGAGAAGGAACTTTCCGGTCCCGACATGTGAACATTAACGGAGACAGACCTTACGGGAAGGGGGTCCACAGGTGTACCGAGTGAGAAAGAAGAGGTATTCCAGAAATTGAGTTTGAACGGGAGAGTTCCTCCAGAAGATACTGGTGTGAAAGGAGTGGTCAAGAGTGACGACATGTGAGTGACGGAAACTTAAACAAAAAGAGACATTATAACAAATGGTGTGAAACATTAAGCGTATAAACAAAATACAAGAAAAGGGGAAGGTGATCTTATATTCGAGGTACTTTCGTTCTTAAAAACAGACAGAACAAGTGACACCACCCGTAAGAACTTGTCACGAACCGTGTATCATCCGGGACCATCAAGTCACCTTTTCTTAGACGGACGTCACGCTCTCTGTGTTCTCTACACCCAAGTCAGGGACCCAACCCTTCTAAGGGATCTCCTTCCGTACCGTTAGGTAAGGTCATAAGAACGGACTTTTTAGGGTGTTTGTCTATCATCATGGTGTTTGGACCATCAGACGTCAGGTACCCCAACGTCTCAACTTGTACTGACTAGTACTCGTACTTATGACAATTCACTTACTCATGTAGAGGTGAGGAATAGAACCTCAAAGACACGGTTCCTACAAATCCAGGTCAAGGAGAACCGTTCCTTAGAACCGTATAGGACACCGTGTTCCTGAGAAGTCCTTGACAAGAAGAAACAGATCATGTCTGAAAAACCGAAGGAAACAAAAATGTCTAACTTTAGGAAGTAAATAAATCGTTAGTAAAATGATAAACGAGTCGATATACGGTTAAGTCACTCATTTTCGGAATCTTTAGTACCGTAAGTCTCGTATAAATAATCTAAGGAAAATATATGATCATAGACCCGACTACTGACACTTATGTTTATACTTATGTTTTCTGTGACAAACAGAAGACCCGAGTGGAACACCATCTCTTCGGACTGTCCATTTGTGCATCGATACCACACCACTCAATCCGTCTCTGGATCCTTTCTCAAACGAAGGTATGACAGGAGCGTAGTGATTAAAGTGGGACGTGTGAGTCATAGTTCACAAAGAAAGAGAATCGGTATTAATACTCCAACGAAAGGACATAAAAGGTATGAGAACTCACATCCCTAATACGAATAATAGAGACATTGGGATCGAAAATCGTGTTAAAACTCAGGTTATTTATAGTTCCACTATTCTCCATATACGAGAGTCAAGTCAAGTCAGTGAGTCAGCACAGGTTGAGAAACACTGGGGTACTTAGCGGCGTGCGGTCCGGAGGGACAGGTAGCGGTTGAGGGTCTCAAGTGGGTCTGAGTACACGTAGCTCAACCACTACGGTAGGTCGGTAGAGTAGGAGACAGCAGGGGAAGAGGAGGACGGGGGTTAGGGAGGGTCGTAGTCCCAGAAAAGGTTACTCAGTTGAGAAACGTACTCCACCGGTTTGATAACCTCAAAGTCGGAGTCGTAGTCAGGAAGGTTACTTGTGGGTCTAGACCAGAGGAAATCTTACCTGACCAACCTAGAGGAACGTCAGGTTCCCTGAGAGTTCTCAGAAGAGGTTGTGGTGTCAAGTTTTCGTAGTTAAGAAGTCACGAGTCGAAAGAAGTATCAGGTTGAGAGTGTAGGTATGCACTGGTTACCTTTTTGGTATCGGAACTGATCTGCCTAGAAACAACCGTTTCATTATAGAGACGAAAAATTATACGATAGATCCAACCAGTATTGAAAGGAAGGTTCCTCATTCGCAGAAAATTAAAGTACCGACGTTAGTGGTAGACGTCACTAAAACTCGGGGGGTTTTATTTCAGACTGTGACAAAGGTGACAAAGGGGTAGATAAAGGGTACTTCACTACCCTGGTATGTGGTACTAGAAACAAAAGACTTACAACTCGAAATTCGGTTGAAAAAGTGAGAGCGGAAAGTGAAAGTAGTTCTCCGAAAACTCAAGGAGAAGTGACAGACGGTATTCCCACCACAGTAGACGTATAGACTCCAATAACTATAAAGAGGACCGTCAGAACTAAGGTCGAACGCGAAGAAGGTCGGTTCGCAAAGAGTACTACATGAATGAGACGTACCCTCGCGTTTATCACTTTTACTACCCCGTCCTTCCCGACCTCCAACAGTCCTTTTGTGTAGTGTCTCTTCTATGGTAACATCATACCGAAACTTATTTTTGTTCTCTAGGAAGTAACGAACTAATAAAGTTCTTACGGGACGAGAAAGAAACGAGACAACAAGGGAAACTGACTCTGTGGAACGGGTGTAAAAGGGAAGTCCACTCAAGAATAAATAGAAAATTCCCATTCAAGTTTAACGAATATAAACACCCCAAAACGTAGTCAGGTCCTCTCATCTTTCCTCAAACATCACCCTCTTTTCCTTTTCAACATCTTCCTCCTCTTCCCCAACCATCCTCAGTAAGGGACGTCCAGATTCTTATTCTAAATTTGGGGACACGAGTTCCTTCCACTTCCAGTCTTTGACGAAAACTTTTTCGAGTGTTAATGAAAACTTTTTCAAGTTTTCGATGAGACTTTCTGAAACCTGACTTCCTCTCGACAAAACCCCAGGTCTACTACGTCATACCGGGTCTCTCGTGTTCCAGAAAAAGAGATGAGATGGACCTTAGTCGTGACCACGAAACCCTTACAGGATCTAGACATAGAAACCGTACTTATAACTACAAGAGACGTCTTGTAACTCCAGAGGGGATTCACCAAGTCGACTATCGTCTAAAACAATCCTGATCTTGGCCTTCTTTGATTCTTAACCCTTCTACGGAGTACTGACGTTGTGTTCCGACGAAATCCCTATGTACCCTTCAAGAGAACAATCAGTGACCCCCGGTGAACCTCATACCCCAACCACGACTCCGGAACGAGTAGGAGACCACACCTACAACTGAGTCGTCTTTAAACCCCATACAAACGAATGTTCAAAGTGAGTGAGACCCTTGTACCTATCACAGAAGTAGTCGAATAAAACGGGAGTCTTAGATCGGGTCCCTTGGACCTTATGACGTATCCAACTCTAATCTTACACTTCACAGAACTTATTAATAGACTTACAAAAGAAAAAAAACTTACATCATTCTGTACGCTTCTCAACTGAGTAACCTTTTCTGAGACTACGACCCTCCCTAACCCCCGTCCTCCTCTTCCCCTACTGTCTCCTACTCTACCGACCTACCGTAGTGACTGAGCTACCTGCACTCAGACTCACTTGAGACCCTCAACCGCTACCTGTCCCTCCGGACCGCACGACGCTAAGTACCCCAGCGTTTCTTAGTCTGTGCTGACTCGCTGACTTGACTTGACTTGACTTCTTTTTGCCTCATAAAAACTCTTTACTCTTCCTTATTTCTTTTGTCCATTCTGACTCAACTAAGACCTTTTTACCGTCTCTTTGAAACCCATTAGATTGGATCCCCTGACCGAGTCCGGATAGATTTCCTTTCTCTTTATATCACCCGACAAAGTCGAGTAGTACTTTGTTCAAGTCTTCCTCCCATATTTTATATACTTATCGGTTATTCGTGTGCTTTTCTACGAGTTATAGTAATTGACACTCCCTTTACGTTTAGTTTTTGGAGATACTTTACAGAAATATAGATGATTCTACTACTGATGATTATTATTGTTGTTATTTTTATTAACTTTTTATGCACAACCATTCCTACACCTCTTTAACCTTGTGTAACGACCACCCTTACGTTTGACCATGTCGGTGACACCTTTTTGACAAATCACTAGGGAGTTTTTTAATTCATGTCGTAACAGTATACTAGGTCTTCGAAGTAAGGGTCTTCTTGACTTTTGTTTTTGAACATGTTTTCAGAAGTATTATAGTGATAAACTTTTTCGGTTTTCGACCTTTGTTATGTTCACAGGTAGTCCTCCACACACCTACTTATTCAATATCATGCGTGTATGTCACCTTATAGTAAGTCGTTGATTTTCCTTACTTCATAGTTATGTACTATGTTATCCTTATTTGGAACTTATGTAAAATGATTCTCTTTCTTCAATCTGTATTTTTAAGTGTCTTATGTACTAAAGTAAATATACTTTACAGGTCTTATCCACTTGAGTAACTCTGTCTTTCGTCTAATTACAAACTTCCCCCCCATCAACCCCTCCCTTTACTCTTCCCTAACGAATTACTCATGTTCCAAAAGAAAACCCCACTACTTTACAAGACCTCGTTACCAATGGGTTACGACACTTAAATGATTTACAGTGACTTAAACATGTGAAATTATAATAATAAAATACAAAACACTTAACGTGGAATTACTTTTTTTTTTTTTGTTTTTTACCTTCTTTCTGTTGTCAAACGAACACGTACCTCTGTGTTGACTCCGATCTAGACCTCACTCTACCTTTTGACCCTCCGAACCTTCCGACCGTCAGGTCACCCGTGACTAACGTCTAAGACTCTTCACCTTTCTGGGTCAGCAAGAACTACTATTACTGTTTTACATTTTGTTGAGAGACGGGCACCACTCGTTGTTATTTGTAACTATCCACACCTACCAACCATTCTTCATCTATTACGACGAGTTCCCTTCCCCTCAGTAACCTAATATCAGACACTCGTCTTTTTGGACGTTTCAAAAACCGAGTTTTGGAGTCTTAGTAAACCAACCGGGTACACATAACCAACATTGTATATAAAGGATGATGATAAGAGAGAACGTGTAGTCTTATGGACATAGACGAAGAACGTTTGTGTGAGTTTCTTGATCAAGAATAAACAGGTAGGAAGGTTGGGGTAATACTGATTTCAGAATGTACACCGGGTACCTTGTCGCGACCACAACGAACTCTTGAACAGTATTTACGTCTCTGAATCAGAGGAAAGGTCTTAGTCGTAATATTATTCTAGGGGATCATGAAACATACGTATGATTGTAAACTATTACAAAGTACAAGGGAAAAGTGAAAGTATGTGACCTCTTCCTCTACCGTTAGGTGAGGTCACAAGAACGGACCTCTTAGGGTCCCTCCCCCTCGGACCACCCGACGGCAGATACCCCAGCGTGTCTCAGTCTGTACTGACTTCACTGAATCGTCGATTGTAAACCATTCAAGGGTGGATCTTTCTTAATTTACATCTTCGTTCACTCTCAGTAAAAGAGGTCCCGTACTACTACAAACTAGAGTTAATATGGATAACCTTAATAAAGAATTGTACCAAATAGAAATGTCGATTTAAAGGATTTTCCTCGTTCAATGCCACAGACCGGGGAACTTTCTTATATCCGACCGTACTCAGTAGAAGGAAGTACGAACGAAGTTCTGACTAAAATAAACATGGTATGAGATCAGTGTCACCAAAAGAAAGGGAAGGAGTTAGTAAGACTCGAGAAGGAACGTGGTCCCGGAAACGTGTACATTACAGATGACGAAACTTACGAAGAAGTAATCTGAGAAGGGAACGAACTGAAGAGAAATTTATAGTCAACTCTACGATGGAAAGGTCTTTTAGGAAAGGTGTGGTGGAGATAGATTTCGTCCGGCAGAACAAAAAGATAGGGTACCAGGACTTTGGTTCGTCCTGGGACACCCCGAGTACCTGTGTCTTCGGAAAGACAGGACGTATAGAACAAACATCCCTTATCTGAGGTCAGAAGTACTGGAAACTTAGAAGGAACCACAGAGTCTACCATTTCGTAGACGGATGTTACGTCCTCTGGACCCAAGTTAGGGAGTCAACCCTTCTAGAGGACCTCTTCCTTTACCGTTGGGTGAGGTCATAAGAACGGACCTTTTAGGGTACCTGCCTCCTTGGACGATCCGATGTCAGGTACCTCCATCGTTTCTCTGTCTGACTCACTGAAGTCAAAGTGAAAGTGAAAGTGAAAGTACTGGAAGGGACTCAAGGATTCCCGTCTAATATTGTCAACGATTAGACCTTTCCCTGCCCTACGTCTGTGTTCCCTCCTCGTCAATTTTTGTTACCACGTCGGAACCCCGTCCCAGGACCAAGACGGAATTGCCTACGTGTTGTTATAAAAACTCGAGAAGTATGATTATCTTGATTGTGAGGGTTGTTCATCTTTTACGGTCGTAAGAAGTAAGGTCTAATTTCCTTGATCTCTTCGAGAAGTTCTCCCGTTACCGTGGGGTGAGGTCATGAGAATGGACCTTTTAGGGTTCCTGCCTCCTCGGACCATCCGACCTCAGGGACCCCATCGATTCTCAGTCTGTACTGACTCGGCGAAGTGAAAGTGAAAAGGAAAGTACGTAACCTCTCCCTTTACCGTTGGGTGAGGTCACAAGAACGGACCTCTTGGGGTCCCTGTCCCCTCGGACCACCCGACGACAGATAACCCAGCGTGTCTCAGCCTGTACTGACTTCGTTGAATCGTCGTCGTCTCTTCGAGAAGATCTTCTGGTGGAGTCCGGTCTAATTTCCTTGGTGTCTTTGAGTAGTCTAATAGACGCTGGTCTAATTTTATCATGTCCGGGACGTGTGTGGGATTAGAATAATCGTTAGGATGGGAACGATATTTTGAGGAGTGGTTTAGGAGGGTCCAACCCTGTGTACGAAAAACTCTCGTCTTCGGACGACACAGAGGGAAAAGGACCGTTTGGTCATTTTGATAGGAAAAGATGAAGTGGGTTTTGAGACAGAGACTCTGAACTAAGTCGTGGTTACGTGTCTCCGGCTCAAAAGTCGTAGTCATGGGACGAATAATAGAAGAATCATAGTGTCAAATATTAATGTTTGTGTAAATACACTTATATATCGACAAACATTTGATACGTCGTATCATTTTACCAATACTTATCTGAGACCTCGGTCAGAGGGATTTAATATTGGAACGTTTAATGACGAAAGAAGGACCTGGAGTCTTGTGGACGTGTGTGTAAGTTCATACAAAGTAAAGGATACGGTAAGTGAGGGGGTGTCGTCACACTGTCGTTCGTTCAATGAGTTCACAACACGCGGAAGTAAGGAGAAGGAATTTCACGCCTATCCTTATCACATATAAAGTGTCCCGGTAATACTCTTTGTAATTACCCTTACACCTCTTTTTACCCTTAAAATTGGACTCCTGTAAGTCTTATAACTTAAGATCTCTACTCAAGTTAAAACGTTACTCTGTTTCTGTCCCTAGAGAACAGAAAAGGAGGCACCGAGGACCCGGTCCCTCATCGAGAACTTACATTTTTAAAAAAGAGAAAGACGAGAACATGTATAGGGGGTTCAAAGACAGGAGGAATGATAAAAGAGGAATCGAAATAAAAAATAAAGATACGACATTCAAGGTTCGGAGGTCGGAGTCGAGATGGAGATCAGGATTTAAAGGTCGACAAAAGTTCTTTAGAGTACTTATAGTGTGACTGTAGAATTTTAATCATCCAGGTTTTACCTTTAGGAGAAGAGTAGTGCCGACGAGGGAGGAGGGGGAGGGTTGAAACATTTGAAAAACCGATAAGACAGACTTTAAAGTGACAGGGTTATAAATTAGAGAGGAAAGGCACGAACTAAATAAAGGAGGAATAGTAAATAGTGATAGGTTATATGAATAAACAAAGTGAATAAATAAAACAAAAATCGAACGAAGGAGACGATTTTACAATTGAGGCACTCCCGACTTTAAAAAAAGACGAAGTAAGTACCACATGTGAGTCTTTGATCTTATCACGGTCCGTAGGTCATCCACGAGTTACTAACAAATAACCTACTGTTACTTGAGAGAGGGGTGAAGTAAGGGTAACGGTCCATTAGATCGATTAAGATGCAGGCACCGCTAAGAACGAAGACAGGAGACAGAACACCACGATGGTAAAACTAAGTTACCAGTGACAAGGAGTTTTGATAGTGTTCTCGAACGGTGGATGACCGATTACTTTAGACACTCTCGATAAAGTCTTCCCCTATTATTATCATGTCTGAGGATCTTCACAGTCTTTCGAATACATATACTACATTCATATCGTAAACTGGGTCACGGACCTTGTCATGTTCGGGTGTTACCTATAATTGATAAAAATGGACGATGGGACCCGATCAAGACCCTATCGAAAGAACGGAACAGAGGACGGGGAAGGACATGAAACCGGGGTGACCTAGTGAGTACAAAGGGGTTTTGGACTGTACTTGGAAGTTCAAAAGGTGTATTGCCTATCGTCCCTCACTCTTCGTACATCCTAGACTCTTAAGGACAGACCGTCTCATTCATAACGACCTGATCGATCAGGGACTAAACGTAGTTTCCTTTCCTTTCGACCTCTCATCAAAAAAGTGTCATGTGTTTTTGGCACTTGTGATAAAACTCACAAAATCAACCCAAGTCTTTAAAGTCGATTCGTCTTGGTATCCAAAAGTTATAAAAGTTACTCCGATTCTTTCTTGTACATCGGAGGAACACTAGTGTGTCATTCTATCATCGATGAGACCACTCTTCCGAAGAAAAGAATTGGAATCGATAGAAATATAGTGTTGTACGACCGATATTTGGGGTCAGCACAGAATCTTTTCGAGTAAAGGGTACGGGGTCGCATATTAAGTAAATTTACGTCTGTGTCAACTTCGACAATTGAGATTTACTAGAGTCCACCATTCGAAAATTCAACTCTCCGTTACCGTCAAATAGTCCGTGGAGACACTCGGGGTGGCCTAGGGAATCATCTCTATGTCTGTCTGTGGATTTACGTCCACTAAATCTAGCGCGTTTGACGTGTTTTGGTCCTCAGTTTGTACTTACTGATGTACCCATATGAAGTCATAAATGGACCCGGTTCCGTCCTCTGTTCGTCCTCTCTGCCCTTGTCGGTCTAGTACGAGAATCGTCACCTCTTACCACAACCTCTGCAGTTCTGTCAGTCGCAAGAACGGTAAGAGAGTATTTGACTTTCACGAAGACTAGTTGCGACGGACAAAGGAGAGTCTCCGCACCGTTCTGGAAGAAGGGGGAGTGACTTTCAGGGTTAAAATAAAACATTTAAACAAATAAAAAAAAGACTCGATTCACGTTTTTAGTACACACTACACTTGACCTTAGAAGTGATGACATTTTAAATTTTTATCAATGTTGAATTTTCAACTCTCAATACAAAATAAACCGTCTTTAAAAATCCTGAAGTCTGGACCCTCTGTCGTAGAGTTCATTGGGACTCTCTTCACAAGACTCTTCCACCACCCCTCCTCAATCCGATATATCTTTAAACGTTGTTCCCCGTCCATCAGGCTTGTAGTTTCTAATAACAATGAATTACTTTATAGAGTTCAATTACTTAAATCGTGAAAAGATACATACCTTCTATGTTCTCAGACCCGAATGACTTTAGTAAGACAAGTATACGTAGAGTCGATGGACCCCGGTCGTGGGACGTAAAAAAAATGTAGGAACCAAGGAACTTCACTTACCTCCGTCGCACTATCGACAACCTGGTGTCCATCAGAAGAGAAAGTACCAACGTGGCCTCCTAATCTTAGTGACTACTGACACTGTAAGAACAAATGACGATACCGTCCTTTATGAGGTAAAGAATGATAGATATAGGAAAGAAGAAAATAAAACTAAGAAAAAAAAAAATAACACCATTTTGTTTACAGTTGATGTTTAACCGTGAACGGTACCCGTGAACGACAGAAGGAAATGTCACCAATTTAGTACACAACGACGTCGACGACTAGAAGTTGTCGAGGACTTTCCTCAAGTCCCATCTCTTATTTTACTCCGTGAGACACGAGACCCTTTTTGACCGTCCTGTTCAGAAGTTTATCAATCCAACGTTCTTTCCCCTGTGGAAGGTCCCGAACTTTCACCCAAGAACAGATTGTGAGTCTTTACTCACAACAGACTCCTCTGTGAACACGACTGTTTCTTCCTCAGAAATAACCCTTCCCCACGGGTCCGTCTCTCGTCCTCCCCTTCCCCTGGACTCTCCTGACGAGGCGGTACACCGAGCGTCAGAACCCAAAATACCACTACCCCACTCAAAGACCCAACAAAGATCGGTTAGTAAGACTAAGTCCCAGGTAGGACCACCGTGTGTATAATGAGTCGGTTCTTCCTTCAGTCACTCTTCCTAAGACCCTCCGCCATCCTGTGTACCGTAGAGGAAACTGGAAACGGTTTGAGAAAACCAACCACCACCGAATGATCAAGACATAAGGAATGGTTCTGGAGGACAACATTTTATTGAGTTCGTTTACCAAGAATACCACGGACCGGTCCCACCCACCAAAGTCAGTCACACAAATCAGATTGTCTATAAAAGTCCTCAGTTAAAATATTCGGGTTAAGAACATAGAGGAATATAGATCTTTTTGTGATTTTAGGAAGGACCACTGTTGACAAGGAACTACAGTTAGGTCCTAAAACCTGACCTAACCGTTTATGTTACTCGTCTTTCAAAGTGGTCTGATCGTCTTTTGAAGACCCTTTTATACACGAACTAACGTATATAAAGAGGAAGTGGTTTTAGTGTATGTGTGGATGGAAGAGGGGGACGGAGAAACCTTGTCAAAGAGTCTCGACAGACTCCACGACAGAGGACCCGACGTCAGAAGTAAAAACGTGGTTTATTTTGAATTGAACGTTGAGAGTACAAGACGTAAAAAAATTCAACTATGTTGGATTTAACATATAACACCAATACATTAGGTTTTGAATGACGAAATTGACAGTCAAGTCATTGTAATTTATTTTTGGCACAAAACGTTGACGGTTGCAATATGTAAAGGTTTCACAAATTAATGGAAGTTATAACACTAAGTTGACACAGTAAGTCTGCTGGCTTATATACACTCTATCTATATAGACAGAGTGTATATAAGCCAGAAACAGGTGTCAAGGACCTAGTGTCGAGAGTTTTAGAAGTCTTAAAGGACTCGATAATCTTATTAGTTTGTAGAAAACAGTAATATGATAAACCAGGGAGCGGAAGTTAAAGACTTTAGTGAAAACAACAAGTCAGCGATTCAGTGTAGGCTCAAAAACACTGGGGGTACCTGATCTCGTGCGGTCCGGAGGGACAGGAAGTCACAAAAGACCTCAAACGGGTTTGAGTACAGGTAACTCAGTCACTACGGTAAGTTGGGGAAGAGGAGGACGGGAGTTCAAAAAGGTCGTGGTTCCAGAAAAGGCTACTTGACTGAGAAGCGTAGTCGACCGGTTTCGGACTCCTTCATAAGTAAGCTTGGAGACTATACATCGACCATTCAGGTTTCGGGTCCACTGTCGGACGTGAACACCAACCACAGACTCCACCACCACACCCACCCCCGACAGGACATCCTGACTTGGACATTGGTTCGTCCTGGGATACCACGGAAGGGGTCCGAGTTGGAGGGTAGGGTACAGAAGACGGACTGAGAGAGAGAGAGAGAGAGAAAAAAAAAAAAACCATCTTTTCAAAATAAGAGGTTCCGGAGGGGACTCAGTGTTTTCTACTTAACTAGCTTAGTGTTCTTAACTAACTTAACTACACTTGACTTCATTGTTGTTGTCGTTTTAAAACCCGGTCCTTTTGACCATTACTCCGTTTGACATTTGGTCGGTGTTTCGTCAGTGTCTTACAACTCGAGAAGGGACTTCCTGTATCTATGTCACAGACTACGTGTAAGGACTTAACAGAATGTCTACGATTTTGGGAGTGGTTTGACTTCTTCGATTAATCTATTACTGTTACTCGGGGGTCTGACCGACCTCAGACTCCTGAATACTACAATTGTGGACACTGTGGTGGGATAATAAGTGGCAATTGGTCAGTCTTAATACGTACTCCACTAGTATGTTGGACACTGAGGGAAGGTAGTGAGACGGGAAATTTTTCCCAGGGACTCTCGGTCCTCCCTATAGTCCAAAAGACTCGTAGTCTACGGACGTGAGGAACAAACCGTAGATGTTTTTTGTAACATGAAAGAAAGTCGAATCGGGTCATAGTCATCTGATCAAATGAAACGTGTCCACTCACCTGACGTCAAACCAAGTCGTTGTTTGGGAATTGAATACCTTGGACTATAATAAAGATCCGTCTCTCACAGGTTTAACCCGACATAATATCCGATAGTGATTACCTTAATAGATAAGTCAAGTCAAGTCAGTGAGTCGGAACAGGTTGAAAAACTCTGAGGTACCTGACGTCGTGTGGTTTGGAGTGACAGGTAGTGGTTAGTTGAGGACCTCAAATGAGTTTGAGTAGAAGTGAGTCAACCACTACGATAGGTTGGTAGAGTAGGAAACAGCAGGAGAAGAGGAGGGAGGAAGTCAAAAAGGGTCGTAGTCCCAAAAAAAGTCACTCAGTCGAGAAACGTAGTCCACCGGTTTCATAACCTCGAAGTCGAAGTTGTAGTCAGAAAGGTTACTTGTCAGTCCTGACTAAAGGAAATCCTACCTGACGAACCTAAAGGAATGTCAGGTCCCCTGAGTGTTTTCAGAAGAGGTTGTGGTGTCAAGTTTTCGTAGTTAAGAAGTCATGAGTCGAAAGAAATTTCAGGTTGAGTGTAGGTATGTACTGATGACCTTTTTGGTCTCAGAACTGATCTACCTGGAAACAACCGTTTCATTACAGAGACGAAAAATTATACGGTAGATCCAACCAGTATTGAAAAGAAAGTTCCTCGTTCCCACAAAATTAAAGTACCGACGTCAGTGGTAGACGTCACTAAAACCTCGGGGGGTTTTATTTCAGACTGTGACAAAGGGGTAGATAAAGGGTTCTTCACTACTCTAACCTACGGTACTAGAATCAAAAGACTTACAACTCGAAATTCGGTTTAAAAAGTGAGAGAAGAAAGTGAGAGTAGTTCTCCGAGATCCAAGGAGAAGTGAAAGACGGTATTCCCACCACAGTAGACGTATATACTCCAATGTTATAAAGAGGGTCGTTAGAACTAAGGTCGAACACGAAGTAGGTCGGGTCGTAAAGAGTACTACATGAGACGTATCTTCAATTTATTCGTACCATTGTTATATGTCGGAACTACATGAGGAAAAGGATAACCCTTGGTCAGACAACAAGGAACAGGTCAAGATTCATAACGAAGGACTAGACGTATGTCTAAAGAGTTCTTCGTCCAGTCCACCAGACCATAAGGGTAGAGAAAGTCTTAAAAGGTGTCAAACAACACTAGGTGTGTCAGTTCCGAAGCCGTGTCAGTTATTTCGTCTTTATCTACAAAAAAACCTTGAGAGAACAAAAAAGCTACTAGGTCGCCTACAACCGTTAAACTAAAGACCAAGGAGACGGAAAAGATTTTGGTCGAACTTGAAGACCTTCAAGAGTAAGTACATAACGACTTCGGACCGAACCTCCTAAAACTCGTAAAGAAATGATCGCACACTCTACTCACGTTAACACACCCTCAAACTCGTAAGAAACCGTAACGGAAAGAAACCTTAACCTTACTTTTGACTGGAAAAGGTCTCGACACCGGTGACTACTCAAAAGGTTTAAACGACCGTATAACTCACGTCGTGAAAGTGTCGTAGTAGAAAATCTTAAACTTTCTCGAGTTGACCTTAAAGTAGTGGAGGTGATCGAAACAAGTATCACTACGAAGAATTCCGGGTGAACTGAAGTGTAAGGTCCTACAGACCGAGATCCACTCATACTCACTAGTGTGGTAACACTAATAGACCCAGAACTTCTAGAAAAAACATGTCAAGAAGACACATAAGAACGGTGGAGAAGAATTATAGAAGACGAAGAAAATCCAGGTATGGTAAAAACAGGAAATAACACGGGTAGAAACGTACTTTACAAGAGTACCATAGATTAAAAGAACTTCTCTAGAGATCAGAAAAGGTAAAATAACAAGGGGAGATAAAGAAATGTGACTAGTGACCCTTTCCGAAAGAATAGAGAAGAACGATACGAAACGTTGAGACATAAGTTTACTCATATAGAAAGGAAAAGAGGAAACGAAAAACGAAGAGAAGAAAAGTGTCGATAAACATTCCGGAGGGGTCTGTCGGTAAAACGAAAAAACGAAAAGAAAAAGAACCCCTACCAGAACTAGGGACAACGGACATGTTACAGTACTGAGAGACAGGTATCACGTTCGTGAGATAGTCTAGATCAGGGAATTTAGATAAAAAGTAAAGGTGACACATATTAGTATTCCTTAAACTAAATCCAGTATGGACTTACCAGATCACCAAAAGAGATGAAAGAAGTTAAATTCAGACTTAAACCGTTATTCCTCAAGCGTTAGACTCGGTGTCAGTCAGGACCAGAACAAAAACAACTAATATATCTCAAATAGGTAGAAACCGACGTTTCTTATATTAGTTAGACTAAAGCCACAACTGGTAGACCACTACAGATATACATCTCAGAAGAGAACACAACAACCTTCTTCCACAAACGATACTGGTCACGCCAGAGAACCGTTTTGGGATAATCGGAAACGGGACGAAGTAAGACATGAGGTTCCGGTTTAAAAGGACAATAAGGTCCACAAAGAACTGAAGGATGAAAACGTAAGGTCAGGGCATATTTCTTTTCCTGAAGAAAAAACCCACAATCAAGATTTTCCAGAACATCCAGAAGTATCTTGGCAAGTTGACCAGAAGTCGAAGAAGTCGTAATAACCAACACCGTATCTGAACCTAATGACACTATAACTTACCAAACGGAACCTTTATTTGTCTCTAGTAAGACAGTAAAAAATCTGACGTAGGTTGTTGACGTAAAGTCTGGGAAAACAACTGATACTACCGATGAGGCAAAGAAGATTCCCTAAGAACGGTTGTAATCGTCTATATTGCCATTAGACTCAATTTAAGTGGGTAAGGTTAGGTAAAATCAAGTGACTAAGGATTTTACAGCTAAAAAACGGTAGAGGACAAACTGGTGAAGGTTAAACCGAACTAAGTACCTGGATTGTAAGGTCCAAGGATACGTTATAACGACAAATGTCGTAACCTGAAACGAAGGTAGTGGTCAGTGTAGGTGTTGACCCATAACAAAAACGAAACCGAGACAGAGAAATAAGAAAGACCTCAATAAAGAGGTGACTAGAGGTCATTGTATAACCCGTGATGGTTGGACCTCACAAGTAGAAAGTCACGGTTTAGAAAAACGGAAAAGTATGACAAGTACCCCAAGAGTTCCGTTCTTATAACTTCACCTAACGGTAAGGGAAGAGGTCACCTGGAGTAAAGTAGTCTTGAGAGGTGGTACTGGACAAGAAGAACTAACGGGATGTACCGTACCGAGTATCAAAGTAACTCAATCTGTTCCGAGAACAGGTACACTAATCTAACCAATGAAAAGACACTGACATCAAAGTCAGATAGACGGGAGACTACGGGAGAGGATCCCGGATGGCAGAATGACCCCAAAGAGACTGGAACCTGCATCCCATAGAGGAGTACCGACGACGAGGACTGGAACTTACACCCCATAGAGGAGAACCGGTGAACGGTGAGTGGTAATCATACCCTATTAAGGAACAAACACACTTGGGAGGGGGGTTGGGGATGGGGTAGTTGTAACCTTGACCTATGTCTTGTAAAACCTTAGTAATTCGTTACTGAGGGACGAATGGAACAGGAATTTGGAGATGGTTGGAGATTAGATGTAAGGTAAAGATACTTAAAAAAAAGAGATCTATCGAGTATATTCTCCTTAGTACGTTACGAATGAGAAAACACGAACCGATCAAAATGTGTCGTACAGAAATTCTAAGTAGGTACAACCGCGTACATAGTCTTAAAACAAGATAAAAAAATACCGACTTATTATAAGGTAGTAAACATATATACTGACTCAGGTTCGAGTGAGATGAACAGTTTGTTGTCCAGTTAATTAGTTCTCTGTTCTACAACTTTGTTCCTTATGTTGAAATAAACCTTTCGGTCGACTGACTCTCTCCCCGTCTGATTTCAGAGTTTTATCGGAAAAATAGTCCCAGACCTACGGTCTAAAAAAATATCTAGTCTCTCACCCTCTTCACTCCTCCATTTCAATTTTTCCGGTAATTAGAATGTCTATAAAGGACCTTACCGATCGGAACCCCTCCTCCACACAATTAAAGAAGGAAGGACATCGGTAGGTGTCCACCTGTCCCAGGACTTGTTTCTGTAAAACCAAATTGTAAGTCCGTCTCCTCGTCCAAAGAGACTCTGTCCAGTAAGACATACCTGTCATAGGAAAATCACTTGTTTTCGTTACCTTTTGTTTCGTTTCGTTTCTTTTTTTGTTTGTCTAGGTTGTACCTCAGGTAAGAAGGGGCATTGTATATATGATGTAAAATAAGTAAATAAGTGGCGAATACCCGTAAAAAGTATAGGGGACGAAAACTTTCTAGGTGACACGAAGACACTTTCTAGATATAATCATGGACAAAAACGATTGACTTTCTTTAAGTTCCTACTAAAAATGTAAACACTTATTTCCGTTTTTCGTTTTTATCATAACTTGTAAACAAAACGTTCTTGAAAATGTCTCCGTTATATGTGGGACTTGTGACTCTCACTGTGATGGTTCGAAGAAGGGGACCTTGATGAACCGTATAGTCGTAGTTCGACGACATTGAAACTTGACACAGACACTCGAAGACACCAAGTAGAACTAAATAAAACACATAGACAATTATCCCATAAAGGATTTCGTTAACGAAGAAACGAAATACCAGAGAGACGAATGTTTTCCAAGGTATCCCTGTGAGATCAAAACCTATCGTACCCCTTTAGACATAACACTTATTACGATGTCACTTGTAACCTCGTATGTATAGACAAACTCACAAAGGAAGGTATGTTATTAAGATACAAATCGAAAAAAGGATTTGACAAAAGGTACCACAAAAGATGTGGTAAAATGTAAGTATGGTCCTTATAAGTTCTCAAAGTTAAAGAGGTGTAGGAACAGTTTCAAACAAGAAAGAAAGAAGAAGAAAAAAAAACTATTATCGATAGGATTACCTACAATTCATCATAGAGTAACACCAAAACTAAACGTAAAGAAATTACTAATCACTACAACCTGTAGAAAGGTACGCGAATAATCGATAATCATTAAAAAGAAACCTCTTTACAGATAAGTTCATAAAACCGATAAGTTCGGAATTTAAAAAACAACAATAACTCAATATTCTCATGAAATACATAAAATCTAGAATTAGTGAATGGTCTACATACCAGACATTTATAAAAGAAGGTAAAACCTCAACACAATGATTTATCATAGAAAAAAAAATGAATAAAAAAAATTAACTTCCTTTTAACGAAGTATTATAATACAACCGGAGCCGGTGTGTAGTTGTACTCAGTCAGTATCCATATGTACACAGGGCAGAGAGAGATTGCAGGGAGGGTGGAAGGTGGGGAAGGGTGGGGGGACCCAACAATGTCTCGGGACCAAAATCAAGGAACTCAGTATATCGTTTAAGGGTAATCAATATATAAAATATTCACCACGTATACGAAGGTACGACATCATAGTAAACTATACTTTCAAAAATCAAGTCCACTTTTAACTAAATGGAAAAAAAAAAGAAAGAAAACAACGGATACGAAAACCACAGTATAAGTTCTTTAGCAACGGTTTAGGTTGTAATACTTCCAAAGGGGGAGACAAAAGAAGATTCACAAAATATAAGAATCCAAACTATAAATAGAGAAACTATGTAAACTCAACTGATAACATACAACAAACTCCGTTCTAAGTGGAAGTAAGAAAACGTATACCTATAGATCAAAAGGGTCGTGGTAAACGACTTTTCTGACAAGAAGGGGATAACGTACAAGAACCATAGGAACAATTTTTATTAAATAGGTATATAAACTCCCAAATATAGACCAGAGAGACAAAATAAGGTGTTCAGAGATGCAGATAGAATACGGGGACGGTGTGATAAAACTAATAACATCGAAACATCATTCAAAACTTTAGTCTTTCACACTCAGAAAGTCGAAACAAGAAAAAGTTCTAACAAACCAGTAAGTCCTAATTTAAATGATTTAGGTAAAAAAACTTAGATAGAAAGAGGGGAAATTATACATAATTGTTTTTTGACGTTATTTTATAAAGAAATTGTTTTATATAAGTTTCAGAACTTTCTCTCTTTAGACGTTGGATCTTATAAGATGAATTATTCTAATAGTAAATTTTATTCTCTTCTTTATTTCTTAAAGATTCTGTTTGTTTTTGATTTTGTTGTGAAGATTTTCTTCATAACTTTCCAGTAGAGACTTATCTTTTCTTAGTTCTTTTTGTGGTTATGTCATATGATTACGTATGTATACCTTAAATCTTTCTACTATTACTATTGGGACATACGCTCTGTCGTTTTCTCTGTGTCTACATATCTTGTCAGAAAATCTGAGACACCCTCTCCCGTTCCCACCCTACTAAGTCCTCTTACCGTAACTTTGTACATATTATAGTATACACTCTACTTAGTGGTCAGGTCCAAGTTACGTACTACGAACCCCGACCACGTGACCCTCCTGGGTCTACCTACCACAGTCCTCCCTCCAACCTCCCCCCAAGTCCTACCCCTTGTGCACATGTGGATACTACCTAAGTACAACTACATACAGTTTTGGTTATGTTATAACATTTCATTAATCGGAAGTTAATTTTATTTATTTAAATATATAAAAAATCTTTCACTTTTTCGTTTCTTTTTTAGTTCTTCATCATCCTTCCTTCTTTAACTTTTCATTTAGTGAATTTAACCGGTCATATGTCTAGTTTTTCTCCTTTTTGATAAACACTTTCGTTACTATTTGTTTTCCTTACCGTTTTCTTATTTGTACTTCTACATTTTCTCTTGTAGTTTTAATATTTTGCACCCCTTCTTCTCATTGTTTT
Source organism: Capra ibex (assembly GCA_006410555.1). Lineage (NCBI taxonomy): Eukaryota > Metazoa > Chordata > Mammalia > Artiodactyla > Bovidae > Capra > Capra ibex. The sequence goes on from SJYO01007492.1 coordinate 74,712,266, forward strand.
ACGTATAAGAAAAAGAAAAAAAATCTTACACGAACTCGAATATACTGATAATCAGATTTCGTTCGTCTATATCCTTCCCCAATTGTATAAACTCTTTGTCCCGTTGGTGTTTATTTTTTATATGTTATTTAAGTGTTTTTTGGATTTATTTCTCTCGTGTTCGTATTTTATTTTCCTTTTTAAAGTTCGGTGTTTTTCTTTTCGTCTTTTTTTTTTCTTTCCTTGTTTCTACTTCGTTTCTTAGTTGACTCTTTGTTCCAAATTTTACTGTTATTTATATATACATAGTTACTCTCACTTTCACAATCAGTGAATCAACACAGGTTGAGAACACTGTGGTATATCAGGCGGTCCGAGGAGACAGGTACCTTAAGAGGTCCGTTCTTATGACCTAACCCAACGATGGAGTTTACAGTTACCTGATTTACGAGGTTGGCTTTCTGTATCTCACTGTCTAACCCATTTTTATTCTCGGACATTTTAGGACGTACGTTCTCTGGGTGAAATCCCGTTTCCTGTGTATACCTAAAGTTCACTCCTCGACCTTTTTCTATAAAGTACTCTTGTCTTTACTGTTCTTTCCTTCTTAACGTCATGATTATAATCTGTTTTGTCTACAATTTCTTTTCCGATACTTCTTTTTATTTCTTCCTATGATGTATTAATATTTTACTAGACATGTTTTTTTCTAAAATGTGAGTAGTTATATATACGTAGATTATATCTTCACCCGAAGGGATCACCGAGTCGACCATTTCTTAGATAGTCGTTACACCCTCTACATCCAAGCTAGGGACCCAGTCTTTCTATGGGACTTCTTCCCTTACCGATGGGTGAGATTATAAGAACGGGTCTCTTATGGTACCTGTCTCCTCGGACCGTTCGATGTCAGGCATCCCAGTGTTTCTCAACCTGTACTGAATCGTTGATTCGTTTATGCTTACGATTGTCTGTATTTCCCTCTTTGACTACCTTATGTTATTATGATCCTCTGAAATTGTGGGGTGAGTGTAGTTTTCTATCTAGAAAGTCTGTTCTTAGTTTTTCCGTTGTCTCCAGGATTTACTATGTTATCTTGTAAATCTGAATTAACTATAAAAGTCCTGTGATGTAGGTTTTTTTCGGTCTTATACGTAAAAAAAGGTTCAAGAGTAATTTGTAAGAGGTCCTGACTGGAGTAGAATCTCGTGTTTTGATTGGAGTCAGTTTAATTCTCATCCCTTTAATAAAGTTCGTAGAGACTGGTGTTCCCGTACTTTGATCTTTAGTTAGTATCCTTTTCTTTACTCTTTTTTACTTATATACTTCTGATTTATTATAAATGATTTTTTTTTCCCAATTACTCCTTTAGTTTTTCCATTAATTTTTATGAAACTCTGTTTACTGTTACTTTTGTGTTGGATGTTTTAAGATACTCTACGTCGTTTTCGTTAAGAATCTCCCTTCAAGTATCACTATATCCAGAAGTATTTTGTTTTTGTTTGTTTTTTGTTCTTTTTATAGTTCATTTTTTGGATTGGATGATGGTTTTTCTTAACCTTTTTCTTTTGTTCGTTTTGAATTTGAATCGTCTTCCTTCCTTTAGTATTTATAGTCCCCCTTTTATTTATGTTATCTCTAAATTTTACTCTCCTTTTTTTTTTAGTTGTTTTGGTTCTTGACCAAGAAACTTTCCCATTTGTTTTGACTGTTAGGGGACCGGTCCAAGTGGTTCTTCTTTTCTCTTTCTTGGGTTTAGACTGACTATTGGTGTCTTTATTCTCTTATGATATTTGTTAATATATGTTTTTATAAACTGTTGGATCTTCTTTACCTGTTGAAAGATCTTTGTAGTCGAGTCATCTCAGCGAGTCAGCACAGGGTGAGAAACGCTGGGGTACCTGACGTCGTGCGGTCCGGAGCGACAGGTAGTGGTTGTGGGTCTCTAATGAGTTTAAGTAGAGGTAACTCAGCCACTACGGTAGGTCGGTAAAGTAGGAGACAGTAGGGGAAGAGGAGGGTGGAAGTTAGAAAGGATCGTAGTCCCAGAAAAGGTCACTCAGTCGAGAACCGTAATCCACCGGTTTCATAACCTCGAAGTCGAAGTCGTAGTCAGGAAGGTTACTTATAAGTCCTGACTAAAGGAAATCCTACCCGATCAACCTAGAGGAAAGACAGGTTCCCTGAGAGTTCTCAGAAGAAATTGTGGTGTCAAGTTTTCGTAGTTAAGAAGTCACGAGTCGGAAGAAATACCAGGTTGAGAGTGTAGGTATGTGCTGATGACTTTTTTAGTATCGGAACTGATCTACCTTTAAACAACCGTTTCATTACTGAGACGAAAAATTATACGACAGATCAAACCAGTGTCGAAAAGAAGGTTCTTCGTTCCCACAAAATTAAAGTACCAACGTCAGTATAGACGTCACTAAAGCCTCGGGTTCCTTTGTTTCAGACAGTGACAAAGGTAACAAAGGGGTAGATAAACGACACTTCACTACCCTGGCCTACGGTACAAGAATCAAGAAACTTACAACTGAAAATTCGGTCGAAAAAGTGAGAGGAGAAAGTGAAAGTAGTTCTCCCAAAAATCAAGAAGAAGTAAAAGGCGGTATTTCCACCACAGTAGACGTATAGACTCCAATAAATATAAAGAGGACCGTTAGAACTAAGTTCGAACACGAAGTAGGTCGGGTCGTAAAGCACACCATATGAGACGTATACACAATTTATTTGTCCCACTGTTATATGTCGGACCTGGATGAATAAAGGGTTAAATCTTGGTCAGACAACAAGGTACAGGTCAAGATTGACAACGAAGGACTGGACGTACGTCTAAAGAGTCCACCAGTCCACTCTTCTCTAAGAAAGAGAGAACTTCTTAAAAGGTCAAACAACACTAGGTGTGTCAGTTGCCGAAACCGTATCAGTTATTTCGTCTTCATCTATAAAAAGACCTTGAGAGAACGAAAAGATACTGGGTCACCTACAACCGTTAAATTAGAGACCAATGAAACAAAGAGATTTAGGTCGATCTTGTAGACCTTCAAGAGTCAAGTACATGACAACTTCAGATGGAACCTCTTAAAACTCGTAGTGAAACGATCGTACACTCTACTCACGTTAATACGTTATCAAACCTGTAAGAAACCGTAACGGAAAGAAACCCTAACCTTACTTTTGACTGGAAAAGGTCAGGACACCGGTGACGACTCAAAAGGTTTAAACGACCGTATAACTCCCGTCGTGAAAGTGTCGTAGTAGAAAATCCTAAACTTTATTAAGTCGACCTTAAGGTAGTGGCGGTGATCGAAACAAGTATCACTACGAACGATTCTGGGTGAACTGAAGCATGAAGTCTTACAGACAGAGATCGACTCACTAGTGTGACAGCATTAATAGACCCAGTAATTGTAGAAGAACACACAGCAAGAAGACACATCAGAATTGTGGCGAAGAATTAAAGAGGACGAAGACAATCCAGGTATAGTAAAGACAGGAAATAACACGGATAGAAACGTACTTTACAAGGGAACCATAGAGATTAAAAGAACTTCTCTAGAGATCAGAAAGGGTAAGATAACAAAAGGAGATAAAGAAACGTAACTAGTGAATCCTTCCGAAAGTAATTAGAGAGGAACGATAAGAAACCTTTAGACGTAAGTCTAACGTATAGAAAGGAAAAGAGGAAACGGAAATCAAAGAGAAGAAATGAGTCGATAAACATTCCGGAGGAGTCGTTGGTAAAATGGAAAAACGTAAAGAAACAGGACCCCTACCAGTACTAGTAACGGAGGACATGGTACAGTACTTGGAGACAGGTATCAAGGAGTCCGTGAGACAGATAGTCTAGATTAGGGAAATTAGATAAACAGTGAAGGTGACATATTAGCATTCCCTAAACTAAATCCAGTATGGACTTACCAGATCACCAAACAGGATGAAAGAAGTTAAATTCAGACTTAAAGTGTTATTCCTCAAGTACCAAACTCGGTGTTAGTCAAGGTTCAGATTTTTGTATGTAAAGAAGTTTTAACTTATTTTTTATATATTAGACTCGTGTGAATAGTGATCTACACTTCGTCTTAGAAATTAATTTTTTTTGTGTGTTGAAAGAAGTTTGTTTCCAAGTTCTGGTCTCCCGGAGTCTCAGTTTAAGATAGATTGTGTGTGTCTTCTTGAATATATCTAGGAAGAGTTAGAGAAGGTTTTTTACTTCTCTTCCCTTGTCAATGTTTTTGTAAGATACTTCGGTGGTCGTAGGACTATGGTTTCGGTCTGAATCATAACTCTAATTCAATTTATCAGAAGATATTTTTTACCTTTAACAAATAAACACATATTGTTCACCAAAGAAAACAATTACTTAAGAAGTTTGAATTTTGTCTTCATTTTAAAACGTTTTATTACCTTGGTAATTTTTGTTGTTGTTGTTGTTGTTGATTCATCCTCTGTATTGAGAGGGTCTGAAGTCTGTTATGATGTTTCGGTGACATTAGTTTCGTCCACCATAACCATGTTTTTGTCTGTATGTCTAGTTACCCAGACTTAGTTTTCGGGTCTTTATTTCGGTGTGTGAATACCAGTTCATTAGAATCTGTTTCCTCCGTTCTTATATTTTACCTTTTTCCGTCTAAGAAGTCGTTCACCACGACCTTTTCGGCCCGTCGACGTACATTCAGTTACTTCAATCTTGTGTGGGAGTGTGGTACGTGTTTTTGTTTGAGTCTTACCTAATTTCTGATTTTGTATTCTGTACTGTGGTATTTTGAGGATCTGTTCTCGTGTCTGTTTTGTAACAGACTGTACTTAGTGTGTCACAAAAGAAAACAGGCAGTTCCGTTATCTTTATTTTTGTTTTTATTTGTCCATCCTGGATGAGTTCGAATGTTCCAAAACGTGTCGTTTGGTATTTTTTAGACTTTTCTGTTAGATACCTTACCGTCTCTTATAAACGTTTACTACGGTGTCTGTTCCCGAATTAGAGATTGTATATGTTTGTTGAGTATGTTAAGTTGTTTTTTTGGGGTTTGTTAGGTCAGCCTTTTTACCTGTCTTCTGAAATTACCTGTAACGAGGTTTCTTCTGTGTGTCTACCGGTTATCCGTGTACTTTGATATGAATTGTAATAATTAATAATCGTTTTACGTTAGTTTTGATGTTATTCGATGGTGGAGTGCGTTCGTCTTACTGATAGTAATTTTCAGATGGTTATCGTTTACGACTTCTCCCACACCTCTTTTCCCTTGGGAGGATGTGACAACTTCCCTTACATTCAACCATGTCGGTGATACCTTTTGTCATACCTCCGAGGAGTCTTTCCATTTTTTGTATCAATGGCATACTATGTCGTTGGGGTGAGGACCTTTATATGGTTCTGTTTTGATATTAAGTTTTTCTATATACACTTATGTTCGTGATAAGTGTTATCGGTTTTGTATCTTTATTGGATGTACAGGTAACTGTCTACTTACCTATTTCTGTACCATGTATATATGTTACCTTGTCATGAGTCGGTATTTTTATTACTTTATTACGGTAAACGTCGTTGTACCCACGTTCATCTCTAATGGTATGATTTAATCAGTATTTTTCTTTCTATTTATGCTACACTATAGTGAACGTGCACCTTAGATTTTACATCGTGTTTACTTGGGTAGATGTTTTTGTCTTTGTCTGAGTATCTGTATCTCTTGTCTGAACACCAACGTTTCCCCTTTCACCCCTCCCTCTGCCTACCTGACCCTCAAACCCCAACTATCGACGTTTAATAATGTAAATCTTACCTACTTGTTGTCCCAGGATCACATATCGTGTTCCTTGATATTAGTGATAGGACTCTATTTGGTACTACTTTTTCTTATATTTTTGTGTTACAAGTATACATATATTGACTTAGTGACGACATGTCGTCTCTAACCGTGTTGTAACATTTAGTTGTTATAAAGTTTTTTCTGAAGAATTTCTATTTGGTAAAAACGTAAAACCTCTCTTGTAGATGAACTAACATGAAAAAAGGGAAATTAAGGAACGAACCAAGTTAAATTATTGTAAACTTAATTCTAAAACTTATAAATATAAACGTTCATTCTGACCAAATATATTCCTCAACTGTTTACTGTCAAAAAAAAAAGACATTTCCAGTTCTATCACTCATAAAATCTGAACCCAGATAAACCAGAGATAACGTTGATGAGGTGAAACGAGAACATCGTACTTTCGTCAGTGTCAGTTATGTATTTACTTACTCATAACCCTCACAAGATCATTTTAAAATAATTGTGACTTAAAACTTAAAGTACATTAAAAACATATAATGGTTTAGAACAAGAAGAAAACTCAAGAAGGTTAAAAATTTTCGACATTTTTGATAAGAATTGGATACTCGATATATTCTTATGGATTACCCGACCTAAACAGGTATCCTACGTCAAACGACTAAAGACGAGGTATAAAAAGAAAAGTCCCTTAGTAGGAAAACATCAAACCTTAGTTTCAATATGATTATCACGAGTCACTTAAAACTTCAAAAGGTCATAAAAGAAACGAAATTTTGTCAATTTTAATGTATCTTTAATAGTAGAGTAACTACCGCCATCTTGATCAAGTGTTCTAGAAGATCCGAGTCACGGAAAACCCCACAATCTACTGTTATAGAAAGGTAAAAAAAAGAGACTAATTTTTTCAAGATCAATATGTGAAACTCGAATACTTGAGGACACCTACCTTTCCATATATGGTCTTGTTAAATAACCAAGACGGACGGTGGTCTACCGTGACAGTGTAAACACAAAACCTTTCTAGTGAGACCGATACCACATCTAGTCACCACTCGTCAGGAAAACTGTGGGTCCTACCCAAAACACCTTCTGTCAAAAAGGTATCTGACCATCCCAACCACTCCCCGTCCCACCCCCATCCTACCGAAGTCCTATTAAGTTCGAGTAATGCAAATAACACGTGAAACAAAGATAATAATAATGTAATAGACGTGGGGTTTAGTCGTCCGTAATCTAGGACCTCCAACCCCTGGGGACCACATCTCTTACCCAGCCTAGTCCCGTTCACACTGATATCCTCCATTTCACGACAACAGGTCCATTCTCTACTATCACCGAAATGATGACATCGATGATCACCTACTTTCTTCTTTTCAACCTACCTAATATTTTTGTAAGTTCCTCCATTTAATCCCTAAAAGTACTGGTGAAGGTATAAGTTACCAAGTGATACTCCTACACATCCTAAGTCGTATACAAATATGAGTACCGATACTCATTAATGTCATTTCTCTATGTTTCATTTTAGTTACCTTCCCTTACCATGTATCTTACTATAGGTCCTCTTTGGTTTTACGTTCGAAAGTTTTCAGAAGAGGGCCACCTCAGTGTATCCGACGGGAATTAAGGAGTTCACTGGACACTACAGTCGTGTACGCAGTAGTGTTACAAACGACGATCTCTTCAAACGGACTCAGGTCCTAAGATCCCCAAATAGTCATCAGTGACAGAAGGATCGTACATGTTTTAAAGTCTTAGGTTTTTCCTTTCGTCCACAAGTCGTGTGTCTTTTAACAAACATGTTTATCAAATTCAAGTCACTTAACGAGAATCCTTTACCATCTTAGAGGGATTTTGGTTCAAGAATCTGTGATCGATTCTCAGTTGGAACATTCATGTGGAAAGTTTCCTATCATCGGAATTCAGATATAACAACTCCAATTGAGAAGAGACACAAAAGATTAGGAATTGGTACGAAAGACGTCTCCTTCATCAGTCATAAAAAGATGACACATAGGTGGGTTTCCGACCTTTGAATAATTCCCTTATACTAAATCCTTATTTATCGAAACAGTGACTCTGTGCACGGTTTCCTAACAGTGTAAGGTCCATTCCATTCCGTCAATTTCCGACATGTTTGACAACGTAGAAGTGATTAATTAGTTCTATAATATGTGACTCCTGAAGGAGAAATTGAACACGTCCTAGTCTGTAACACCTATGTTCACTACTCGTTTTAGTCTGTACTAGACGGAGGACTACCTCGAGTATCTGATCACCCCTTTCTCTGTTTAATTAGTTTATTAGTGCTCCTCTCTATAAATTTCTGTTTTAAATTTTTGACGACAACATCTTTCTCTAGATTTTGTTAGTCTCATTTTTGTCCGTAGTCTGTACCAGACTCCTCATCCTTCTGAAGGGGTTCCTTCCCTGTAAACTCGACTCGGGACTCCTTACTCACCCGTAATTGTTTCACTTCAACAGATAATCTCCGTCACTCCCATTCCTCACCCACTATTTCGTAAAGTCTGTCTCCCTCTCCTAATTCCGATTACAAATCTAATTTAATTTACTTTAGATGGTCTTGGAGTCTCCCGTGATCTTTTTGTGGTGCTTTTTAAAATTTTAGAAGAGTTCTAATAGACATAGACAAATATCTCAGGAAGTGTTCCCGAGACTTTAAGAAGACCCATCACCAAGTTAAAGTCGGGTTGTTCTTTTCCTATTTCTCTAAATAGACACCCTCGGGTCCGTATAAACGTCTCAACGAGTCTCGTTTCCTACACTTCGAAGAAACTATTCAATCTGATTTCCTTCACCAAAGTATAGATCTTCGAAGGTAAACGATAAAGTGTATAGTGGAAAATCGTTCAGTGAATTCAAAATGTTTTGTAGGACTCCGGGAAGTGGGTATCAAGACTCCCTTGGTGTGGATCAGAGGAGTAGCTTTTTTCACCGTGACACCCACTAGGTCTGTTAGGATGAGAGGTCAAGGGATCTTTGTCCGAGACTTTCACCAAAGGTCCTGAAGAAAGGATGAGAACTATATACCCAGGGTTAGACTTGAGTCAAGTTGTTTACAAATAATTCGAGAGGATCCGTTACTGGGGTACAGACTCCAGTCCCCGCCGTCAGTCCTCCTTGAAGGGGTGTGGGCTCCAGTCCCCGTCACCACCTCTTCTCGTTGGGGTACAGGTTCCTCGTCACCGACACGACCGCGTCCTCCCGACTCTCCTCGATGAGGTGCAAGTTCCAGTCCTCCCCGTCGTCACTCCTCTATGGGGAGCAAGTTCCATTCCTCGTCACCAACGCGAAACGACCTCGTCGACACTTCTCTATGGGGTGCAGGTTCCATTCTCTTTGGGTTCATTCTACCATTCACAACGCTCTCCCGTAGTCTCCCGTCTGTGTGACTTTGGTATTAGTGTCTTTTGATCAGTTAGATTAGTGTACCTGGTGTCGGAACAGATTAAGTCACTTTGATTCGGTACAGGACACCCCGGTGGGTTCTGTCCGTCCAGTACCACCTCTCCAGACTGTCTTACACCAGGTGACCTCTTCCCTGACCGTTTGGTGAAGTCATAAGAACGGAACTCTTGGGGTACTTGTCATACTTTTCCATTTTCCTATCCTATGACTTTCTCCTTGAGGGGTCCAGTCATCCACGGGTTATACGATGACCTCTAGTTACCTCTTTATTGAGGTCTTTCTTACTTCCCTACCTCGGTTTCGTTTTTGTTTTGGGTCAACACCTGCACTGACCACTATCTTCGTTCCAGGCTACGACGTTTCTCGTTATAACGTATCCTTGGACCTTACAATCCAGGTACTTAGTTCCGTTTAACCTTCACCAGTTTGTCTTCTACCGTTCTCGCTTGTAGCTGTTATATCCTTAGTCGATTGATTCTACCTGACCTTTCCCACTTAAATTGAGTCTCCTGGTAATATGGATGATGACGCCCGTCCTTAGGGAATCTTCTTTACCTCATCGGTAGTACCAGTTGTTTTCCCAGACTTTACGTCAAGAATCTACGTTAGATTTTTTACTGTCTTACTAGAGACAAGTAAAGGTTCCGTTTGGTAAGTTATAGTGTCATTAGGTTCAGATACGGTGTTGGTCATTACGACTTCTTCGACTTCAACTTACCAAGATACTTCTGGATGTTCTGGAAAATCTTGATTATGGGGGGTTTTCTACAGGAAAAATAATGTCCCCTGACCTTACGTTTTCATCCTTCCGTTCTTTGTGGACTACATTGTCCGTTTAAACCGGAACCTCATGCCTTACTTCGTCTCGTTTCTGATTATCTCAAAAGGGTTCTCTTCCGTGACCAGTATCGTTTGTGGGAGAAGGTTGTTGTGTTCTCTTCTGAGATGTGTACCTGTAGTGGTCTACCAGTTGTGGTTTTAGTCTAACTAATATAAGAAACGTCGGTATCTACCTCTTCGAGATAGTCACTCCTTTTTATTCTGGTCCTCGACTGACACCGAGTCTAATACTTAAGGAATAACGGTTTAAGTCTGAATTAAACTTCTTTCATCCCGTTTGGTGATCTGGTAAGTCCATACTGGATTTAGTTTAGGGAATACTAATATGTCACTTTCACTCTTTATCTAAATTCCCTAATCTAGACTATCTATCTCACGGACTACTTGATACCTTACTCCAAATACTGTAACATGTCTTCTGTCCCTAGTTCTGGTAGAGGTACCTTTTCTTTACGTTTTTTCGTTTTACCGACAGACCCCTCCGGAATGTTTATCGACACTTTTCTTCTCTTCGTTTTTCGTTTCCTCTTTTTCTTTCTATATTCGTAGACTTACGTCAAGGTTTCTTATCGTTCCTCTCTACTCTTCCGGAAGGAGTCGTTAGTTACGTTTATTTATCTCCTTTTCTTGTCTTACCCTTTCTGATCTCTGGAGAAGTTCTTTTAATCTCGATGGTTCCCTTATAAAGTACGTTTTACCCGTTTTATTTCCTGTCTTTACCATACCTGGATTGTCTTCGTCTTCTATAATTCTCCACCGTTCTTATGTGTCTTCTTGTCATGCTTTTTCTAGAAGTGCTGGGTCTATTAGTACTACCACACTAGTGAGTGGATCTCGGTCTGTAGAACCTTACACTTCAGTTCACCCGGAATCTTTCGTAGTGATACTTGTTTCGATCACCTCCACTACCTTAAGGTCAACTCGATAAAGTTTAGGACCTTCTACTACGACACTTTCACGACGTGAGTTATACGGTCGTTTAAACTTTTTGAGTAGTCACCGGTGTCGAGACCTTTTCCAGTCAAAAGTAAGGTTAAGGTTTCTTTCCGTTACGGTTTCTTACGAGTTTGATGACGTGCTAACGCGAGTAGAGTGTACGATCATCTCATTACGAGTTTTAAGAGGTTCGGTCCGAAGTCGTTATGCACTTGGCACTTGAAGGTCTACAAGTTCGACTTAAATCTTTTCCGTTTCATTGGTCTCTAGTTTAACGGTTGTAGACGACTTAGTAGCTTTTTCGTTCTCTCAAGGTCTTTTTGTAGATAAAGACGAAGTAACTGATACAGTTTCGGAAACTGACACACCTAGTGTTATTTGACACCTTTTAAGACTTTCTCTACCCTTATGGTCTGGTGGATTGGACGGAGAACTCTTTGGATATACGTCCAGTCCTTCGTTGTCAATCTTGACCTGCACCTTGTTGTCTGACAAAGCTTTATCCTTTTCCTCATGCAGTTCCGACATACAACAGTGGGACGAATAAATTGAATATACGTCTCATGTAGTACTCTTTGCCTCCCGACCTTCTTCGTGTTCGACCTTAGTTCTAACGGTCCTCTTTATAGTTATTGAAGTCTATACGTCTACTGTGGTGGGAATACCGTCTTTCACTTCTCCTTGAGTTTTCGGAGAACTACTCTCACTTTCTCCTCTCACTTTTTCAACCGAATTTCGAGTTGTAAGTCTTTTGCTTCTAGTACCGTAGACCAGGGTAGTGAAGTACCGTTTATCTACTTATTTATCATCTTTGTCACAGTCTGAAATAAAAAAACCCCGAGGATTTAGTGACGTCTACCACTAACGTCGGTACTTTAATTTTCCGTGAATGAGGAACCTTCTTTTCAATACTGGTTGGATCTATCGTATAAGTTTTGGTCTCAGTAATGAAACGGTTGTTTCCAGGTAGATCAGTTCCGATACCAAAAAGGACACCAGTACATACCTACACTCTCAACCTGACACTTTTTTCGACTCGCGGTTTCTTAACTACGAAAACTTGACACCACAACCTCTTCTGAGAACTCTCAGGGAACCTGCCGTTCCTCTAGGTTGGTCAGGTAGGATTTCCTCTGGTCAGGACCCTAAAGAAACCTTTCTTACTACGATTTCGACTTTGAGGTCATGAAACCGNTCAACTTACCAAGATACTTCTGGATGTTCTGGAAAATCTTGATTATGGGGGGTTTTCTACAGGAAAAATAATGTCCCCTGACCTTACGTTTTCATCCTTCCGTTCTTTGTGGACTACATTGTCCGTTTAAACCGGAACCTCATGCCTTACTTCGTCTCGTTTCTGATTATCTCAAAAGGGTTCTCTTCCGTGACCAGTATCGTTTGTGGGAGAAGGTTGTTGTGTTCTCTTCTGAGATGTGTACCTGTAGTGGTCTACCAGTTGTGGTTTTAGTCTAACTAATATAAGAAACGTCGGTATCTACCTCTTCGAGATAGTCACTCCTTTTTATTCTGGTCCTCGACTGACACCGAGTCTAATACTTAAGGAATAACGGTTTAAGTCTGAATTAAACTTCTTTCATCCCGTTTGGTGATCTGGTAAGTCCATACTGGATTTAGTTTAGGGAATACTAATATGTCACTTTCACTCTTTATCTAAATTCCCGGATCTAGACTATCTATCTCACGGACTACTTGATACCTTACTCCAAATACTGTAACATGTCTTCTGTCCCTAGTTCTGGTAGAGGTACCTTTTCTTTACGTTTTTTCGTTTTACCGACAGACCCCTCCGGAATGTTTATCGACACTTTTCTTCTCTTCGCTTTTCGTTTCCTCTTTTTCTTTCTATATTCGTAGACTTACGTCAAGGTTTCTTGTCGTTCCTCTCTACTCTTCCAGAAGGAGTCGTTAGTTACGTTTATTTATCTCCTTTTCTTGTCTTACCCTTTCTGATCTCTGGAGAAGTTCTTTTAATCTCGATGGTTCCCTTATAAAGTACGTTTTACCCGTTTTATTTCCTGTCTTTACCATACCTGGATTGTCTTCGTCTTCAATAATTCTCCACCGTTCTTATGTGTCTTCTTGTCATACTTTTTCTAGAAGTGCTGGGTCTATTAGTACTACCACACTAGTGAGTGGATCTCGGTCTGTAGAACCTTACACTTCAGTTCACCCGGAATCTTTCGTAGTGATACTTGTTTCGATCACCTCCACTACCTTAAGGTCAACTCGATAAAGTTTAGGACCTTCTGCTACGACACTTTCACGACGTGAGTTATACGGTCGTTTAAACTTTTTGAGTCGTCACCGGTGTCCTGACCTTTTCCAGTCAAAAGTAAGGTTAAGGTTTCTTTCCGTTACGGTTTCTTACGAGTTTGATGACGTGCTAACGCGAGTAGAGTGTACGATCATCTCATTACGAGTTTTAAGAGGTTCGGTCCGAAGTCGTTATGTACTTGGCACTTGAAGGTCTACAAGTTCGACTTAAATCTTTTCCGTCTCATTGGTCTCTAGTTTAACGGTTGTAGACGACTTAGTAGCTTTTTCGTTCTCTCAAGGTCTTTTTGTAGATAAAGACGAAGTAACTGATACGGTTTCGGAAACTGACACACCTAGTGTTATTTGACACCTTTTAAGACTTTCTCTACCCTTATGGTCTGGTGGATTGGACGGAGAACTCTTTGGATATACGTCCAGTCCTTCGTTGTCAATCTTCACCTGTACCTTGTTGTCTGACAAAGCTTTATCCTTTTCCTCATGCAGTTCCGACATACAACAGTGGGACGAATAAATTGAATATACGTCTCATGTAGTACTCTTTGCCTCCCGACCTTCTTCGTGTTCGACCTTAGTTCTAACGGTCCTCTTTATAGTCATTGAAGTCTATACGTCTACTGTAGTGGGAATACCGTCTTTCACTTCTCCTTGAGTTTTCGGATAACTACTGTCACTTTCTCCTCTCGCTTTTTCAACCGAATTTCGAGTTGTAAGTCTTTTGCTTCTAGTACCGTAGACCAGGATAGTGAAGTACCGTTTATCTACTTATTTGTCATCTTTGTCACAGTCTGAAATAAAAAAACCCCGAGGATTTAGTGACGTCTACCACTAAAGTCGGTACTTTAATTTTCCGTGAATGAGGAACCTTCTTTTCAATACTGGTTGGATCTATCGTATAAGTTTTCGTCTCAGTAATGAAACGGTTGTTTCCAGGTAGATCAGTTCCGATACCAAAAAGGACACCAGTACATACCTACACTCTCAACCTGACACTTTTTTCGACTCGCGGTTTCTTAACTACGAAAACTTGACACCACAACCTCTTCTGAGAACTCTCAGGGAACCTGACGTTCCTCTAGGTTGGTCAGGTAGGATTTCCTCTGGTCAGGACCCTAAAGAAACCTTTCTTACTACGATTTCGACTTTGAGGTCATGAAACCGGTGGAGTACTCTTCTCAACTGAGTAACCTTTTCTGAGACTACGACCCTCCCTAACCCCCGTCCTCCTCTTCCCCTACTGTCTCCTACTCTACCGACCTACCGTAGTGGCTAAGCTACCAAACTCAAACCCACTTGAGGCCCTCAACCACTACCTGTCCCTCCGGACCGCACGACGTCAAGTAACCCAGCGTTTATCAGTCTGTTCTGTCTCGCTGACTTGACTTGACTCCGTTACCGAAGACACTACTCACGAAAATCACCTTTCTACTCATTCTGTATGAAAACAGGATCTCCCTCTACCCGGGGTTTGTACACTGATTCACGGGTTAAAGGGACAAAGATCCTACTAGTTCCGTCTCGAGGGACGAGGTAGAGATCGGTATACCGAGACGATGTGAGGCCAATGAACAAAGACCATGGGACACAGGACTAAAAGGTAAGACAGCGTCCTAGAACCAGTACAGAGAACGTAGGTTGAAGTAAAAACGATAAGAGAAAGACTTAAGTGGAGTCGGGTTCCACGGAAATACAGAGGAGTCCCAGACTCAAGAGTCGACATGTCTCGGAAACAGTATAACAATTATCTTGTAAACGATGAAATCGATGAATGGAATAGAGAAAAGAACACTTTTGTTTCTATTATTTTCTTATTTTCGTAGTAGTGTATGAAAAAGACAAATGAACAACTTTACTTCGGACATCAGAGTAAAGAATCCGTGAAAGTTACACATTTATTAAAATAATTACCTTTAAATGTTTTCGTTCTTTATTTTCTACTGTACCTCTTTTCTATTCTATGGGACAACGTTAGTACCGTACATCGAAGACTTTATCCGAATCCATCGTAAATGACGATCACTCGTACACATGACACGAATCAGTGAGTTAGCACAGACTGAGAAGCACTGGGGTACCTGACATCGGGTGGTCCGAGGAGAGGTACCCCTAAGAGGTTCGTTCTTATGACCTCACCCAACGGTACGGGAGGAGGTCCCCTAGAAGGGTTGGGTCCCTAACGTGGGTCCAGAGGGAGTAACTTCCACCTAAGAAATGGTAGACTCGGTGGTCCCTTCGGAGTTTCCCACACAACGGAGGGATGACCCCTTAACTTACGGTCAGAGGGCGTATTGTTTACCCCGATGAGTGGTGATATGATTACTCCGGCCGTGACCACTCGAATTAGAAGTGCAAACATAATTAGTCAATTGATTAGATTAAGAAAAAAAAAAAAATTCCTAGGTTCCAATTAATCCATGACGTCTGTGTTTCTTCTCTTCTTTCAGAAGACTCGGTTTTGTTGAATAACCGGTCGACCCCTGTATCAACTCTTTTACGGTGACGATATATTAATAGTATCTTATACTATTTACAATGGAATTTACAATATCCTCACATTTGTCCTTCGATATATAAATCGAAACCCACCCTCCAAAATCACCTCTTCCTTTACCTTTGGGTGAGGTTATAAGAACGGAGCTTTTAGGGTACCTGTCTCTTCAGACCGTCCGATGTCGGGTACCCCAACGTTTCTCAACGTGTACTGACTTCGCTGAATCGTACGTACGTACCCTTCAAAATCTTCCGATGTGTTTCTCTCCCATGAACCAGACTAGGAACTTTATACTTTCTCGGTCTCTATCTTCCCTCTCTTTCCGTAAAGTTCACCTCCTGCGTCGTACCCGTTTCCGTACCCTCACCCTTTCCTAAACTATACAAGTACCTAGGTACTATAAAGACACACCGACCTCGATCTCTTCTCCGTCCTCTCCCCGGACCTTTGAGAGATACCCAGTCTAACGATTCTTCACTCCAGGGCGTCCTTTTACTTCACTATTCAAGGAACAAAATGTTATCTTTTTAACGAGAAATACACTTCGTCGGGTCCATTACTTACAATTTCTTTACTTGACTCTCTGACTCTACCTCTCTGTCTTACACAGACTTCTAATTTGTGTAACTCCCCTGCACCAATTCTCCTCGGCATCTTTCCTCGACCTTGACTGTGTTGGATTGTCGACTAATCTATATCGTCCCTTCAACTCCACTATTCTCTTTTCTTTCTTCTGTTTCTATTTTTTCGAGAGACGACAACCATCGACTACTACCCATCTCGTCGCTTCTTGTCGTTAAGTCCTGTGTCGGGAACCTTGACCTTCCGATCCTTAACTAAAGATTGAAAATTATAAACGAACAGACTTAATGAATCGGAAAGACACTGAGTTAAAGAATTAAACGTTTTACCTCCTACCGACGTAAAAGAAACCCCATCTATTCAAAAATATAAAGAATACCCGAAATTTACTCACTTATATATATTTTGTCGTCTCACCCTTATCATGTATCATTCGTGAGTTATTAACAGTCGATAATACTAAAACCATCCAGTAATTGACCGTGTCCCTTTTGTCTGACTTTCGTTTAACCCCTCCGACTCCTTTCTAGACACTCAAGTTAAACCCCCGTGTGACTTAAATTCCACTAAAGACTGTAGGAACGTCCTTACTAGGTATTTATCAACCTTTATATATAATATTTAATTAGTAACACTAATACACATAAACTTTTTTAAGGAACTGTCTATTAAATAAGTTAATAAACAGATGTTATGCTAGAGTATTCTTTTTAAAGAGTCAACGTTTCTATACTGGTGAAAGTCTAGGGTCTCAACTAAGTTGGTTTGGGTCTTGGAACACGTTTCGATAAGTTTTGACTGACCCGTTAGTCGGTCGTTCTCACTACTGTCATTAATAGTAAGTTTCTTTCTCACCAAGACAAATATGTAAGAAGATTTATTTAAAGAGTTTCAGATGTTCAGAGATCTCTTACATGATCAGTAATGAGACGAAGGAGTTTAGTCTTGAAGTTCTGAAAATGATTACCAGAAACAGTTTTACATAAATGTGAAATTAGACTAAACTTGTTGGTAGTTCCAGAGGAGTGTGAACCTGACGTCTAGTAATTTTAGAGTTCCACACATCGACAAAGAATTGGTACTTTATCACATCGTGTTGAGGGATTAAGACTGGAGTAAACAAAGACAAAAAGAACACCGTATTTATCACGTTTAAATGTGACATAGAGAGAGTAAAACATTGTTGAGTAGTCTTTACGAATTGTGGACTTAAGGAACAAAAGATCCTTTGGTCAAGACGGGTGATACGTCCGTACCAAAAATAGGTTCGAAGAAATCACCCACAAAGGGTTTACTTTAACTCACCAATAGGTCTCTTGTTGTCTTAATTATACACTTGTGTAAATGTACCTCGACGTCAAAATCATAGAGATTTTATCGTAATATACAATATATTTTATAGTAATATACTTATAATATATAAGTAAGTTGTTTATAAACACCTGGTGGATAATACACAGTTTGTTTCATGGTCCACACCCGATAAGGACTCCGTTTAACAGTTCACAACCCTTAGGTCTCGTCCGTCGTACCATCGCAGGTTCATACCTGAGATGAGTAAGAGTACCATCTCAGGTCATACCGATAACCACTGTTCCTCAGGATTCAAGTTTAGGAACGATTCTAAAAATAAGGGAATCGAAATTACATTTGATCTTCTTAATTAAAGATGAAATGTCGTAGGTCAGATCGTCAACTATATGTTTTATTCGATAGTCGATATATAATATCCGAGGGACGTGATTCATCGAGAAATAAAGGAAGTGATAATAAGTCTGTATCGGGGACAAGAGAGTGATCAACTCTGTCTATTCGATAGTCCATTAATCCTACACCACACCATTTACTTTGTTATCTTCGTCTAGAAATAGATCCTCCTAATTCTCAATTTTCAAACTATATGTTTCAATTAAATCGTGTTATAGTCTATATAAAGACAACGTACCTGGAAAGATTGAAACCAAAATCGTAGAACATTACCAAAGTCCGGATATTATTGTCTATTATATTACTAGGTCCCGAAATGACACACGCCCGTACCTTATGGAGTAAATTAGAAGTGTAGTTAGGATGTGTCATTCTCGGTCATAATAGGGTTAAAATGTCTACCCGTTTAACTACGTGTCTCTCCAATTTTGTTCTTTGGTCCTAAGTTTGGGTCCATGAGATCGTAGTCTCGGGTGTAAACACTGGTAAGTAATATGGAGAAGGATAATACAGGAATTCGAAGTAAAATGTCAGTCTTCAATGTACTCTCTTTTACAAATGTTTAGTTCTCTTTAAGTCCCTTTTCGGATTATCTTCCTTTCTTTACATAGAACTTCTTTTATATCAGGTCAGTGAAGATAAAAGGTCCTCCTTGTACTCTTCACGAGAGACAACTGCATCGGACCTGGTCGGTCCGAAGAAGGATACGGGTGAAAGGTCTTCAGCGGGTCATTTTGAGAAGAGAACATCCGACACGTCAATTATTACAAGAGATCGAAATTTAAAAAAAAGTAAATTTTAGTCGAAGTGAGAGAAAAAGACTCTCCGTACGTCTTTTTAGACGTCGTAAAAAGTGAAAGAGAGGGACCATTTTTCGGGTACCACTGAACTCTCCTTTACATAACGGAATGATGACGAAAGTGATCTCCGGAGACGGGGACTCTAAAGTTAAAGTTTCATGAGATTTTTTTTGGTTTTTGTTTGTTTGTTTTTTTGACCGTGTAGAACCAGACTATGTTCATAGACTATGTCTATGGAATGTATTTGTGTATATATACCTTAGATCTTTTCACCATGACTACTTGGATCGTCTCTTGCCTGAACACCCGTATCACCCCCTTCCATTCCCACCCTACCTAACTCTTTCATCGTAACTGTATATATGTGATAGTATACATTTTCTCCATTAATCACCCTTCAACGACATATTGTGTCCCTAGGGTCAACCTCGAGATACTACTGTACCTCCTCACACTATCCATTTCCCCTCCCACCGAGTTTTCCCTTTCCTACATATATTAATACTGACTGAGTGCAACGACGTACCCTCTTTGGTTTTGTTGTAACATTTCGTTAAAAGATGATCAATTTTTCATTTCTAAGACAAGGTGACTTTCTTATGAAACTAAAATATCTGGACAACCAGTATTATATCGAATACACCTTTCTACACTTTCCCTTTTATTCTAGTGTAAGTATAATGTCTTCCTATTAGACTCTTGACTAACCCTTACCCCACTCATCGGATACGGAAGTATTTAGTCTTCTAAGTATCCTTTCTTAGTTTGTACCACAAGTACTCAGGGTTTTCAGTGAACTTATTAAAGACACGTGACCGACGTGGGATCCAAACAAGAGGACCCTTCTGGATTCACGGCCCCAGGTCGGGACCACCTAGGTCCCTTAAGCTTCACCCCTGCCACAGTCGTTTCTCTCTAATTAATCTTTAAATTTCTCTCTAATCTTCTCTTATTACATCACTTTTTTATCTCCTCTTTTCTCTGACTATAAGGAACCAAATGTGCCTTTCGATTATTTTAGAGTTCTGTTCTTTGAACGTGGTAGATACAATCCGGTGTCCGTGGGTGAACTTATCACCTCCCACGGGGCGGAGCCCGAGGGAGAGCTCACCCAGAATCTTCGGACCCGTTTATTCATCTGTACCTCTCGGAGACACAAGGTTCCCTAGTCGGACTTTTTCTCTCCCTCCCTCTCCCTTCTTCCTCCCTCAGCTGTGCCCCCTCCGGTTCGAACACGTCTTTAGGGTATTGAAATAAAAGTTTTCCACGAATATATCGGACTCAAAATGTATTACCTTCTATGTCTCAGTACGTCCCCGTCGTCAGGACTGTGAATAGCTATGGTCCGAAAGAAAGACGTATAGAAAGGTATATGTTTTCCAGAGTCCACTAAATGTAATAGAAGACCGGTTCTCCGGACAATTGTGAAATACCGAGAGAAGGAATTACTTACAATCAGAGTAAAAGGGACTTCACAAAAAGAAATTAGACGTAGTGGTAGTTTCGTGATTTATTTCAATGTAAGGACATCTTGTTCCCACGTCACCCAATATTGTTTCTTCCATGAATTGAGTTTCTAGATGTAACGATGAACAAAAAAGATATATGATTGACATAGTTGTTTATTTTCTATACGTTTGTACCGTCGTTCATGACCGAGTTGTTACTTTGGGAATTAGTCAGGATAAGATTACTAAAACTGAGGAGTCTTCGGGGATGTAAGGATCCTACAAAATTCGAAGGACACGGAGAGTGTAACCCCTCCGACACTCGTTAGTGTACGCGTCAACATTTTCCAGGCCGGTCTGGACAGTCCGTTCAATCTTTCGATGGTCTCCCCAAACTCGACTCTGTGAGGAAAATATACGTCCTCTCACAATCGACCTCGAGATTCAATTGAAAAAGGTCTTTTTCCACCACCCCTTATCGGGGGACAATTACAGTCTCCTTAACCACTTTCCGTATTATATCATTTCGTCTGTATAAAACCAAGACCCCCATCTACGAACTCTTTTAGGCCCCGTCCCCCCGCCCGACTCCGGACTAGGATGGAAACGTAAAACAGTCCGGGGGAAGGAGTACTGGAAACGGTACCCGCCCTAAGGGGTACGACCGAGGACCGTGGATTCCTTGAGAATAAAGATCAAGAAAGTAAAGAAGGAAGGAGGGAAGTAGAAAGACAGAAGGAAAGAAAGGGGAAGTAAGGAAGAAAGGAAAGAGGGGGTTGGGGATGAAAGATGACCCCTTAATCTTATGATTCTTGTACTGACTCATTCGTGTGGTCCCTCTCCGTCCCCGTCGTCATTGTCTTACTTATACAAGTACTCACTAGAGAGTTGAGTGTACTTCTTCATGAAAATAAAATCCTTTTTATAGAATAAGTCACACTGAAACCTTGAAGAGGTAGGAAATCCTGATGCAGAGTAAAGAAGAAGGTATGGGAAGGGATCCCACTGACGGAATGTGGACCAAGTAACGAAATGAACTACAGAATCTTCTAGACAGATTGAGACTTTTAGAAAAGGGAGGTTTACGGGGACATGACCCTTATCGGAGACTACAAAAGTGCGACTATAAATCACGAACGACACTAAACTAAAGTGATACGAATGACCGAAGATAGGTAGTCATGAAGGTTATATATGTGAAAAAAGTTCGATCGACTAGTGAAATTTAAGATAAGTTGTCGTAAATATCGAGTACTTCATTCCATGTTCCGTGGTACAACCGTCTACTATCTACGTCTCTACTTATTTCGATTATGCAGAGTCTAGTGGAGAAGTAGTAGTACTTCAACACCCGGAACGGAAATTCATTACTTGTTATGTATTTTTTTTGTTTGTTAATAGATATGACATTCCATCTTACTTTACTTTACTCAAAATCACTGTCTTTCTGGTATCCCCACCCCTTTCCTCACGTTTTTCTTGGTATCAATTAAACTGATCCCTTTCGAAGTATCTATTCCACTATAAACTCGACCCATAACTTCCTACATATGTACTTATTCCCTACCCCGGTATGTAAGGTCGACTCGTGATACGGTGTGTATCCGTTCCCTGACGTTAGTATGTACCACATAGACCCCTCCATGGGTTTTATGTACTGTGTCTAGGACAACAAAAGAAAGAGATACGAAAGGAATGAACCTACGGAAGACGGAAGAAGTAAGAGACGGTTTAGGGTAGGTATGGAACTCCAGGTTGAAGTCGAAGTAAAGGAGATACTCCAGAGAAGACTGACACAATCCAGTGCGGTGGGGGACATCGTACATCAAGTCCTAAATTGACATCACAAAGACGACATCAATCTGGTTCAGTCTGTAGTACAAGTAGAATGTGAAACCTCTAGAACTTCGGGGGTTGTGTCACTACTACTGTCAGTCCCGATCTACTAAGATACCCGGGTAATCACCCCTGATTGTGGAAGTAAGACGGATTTTCGTCAAGGAAAGACGATAACTCTGACCCTAACAAGTACCACCAAATCCTAAATCGACCAATAAGAACAATTATGTACTCTCTTTGTTAAAAAGTTTACGAATGGACTTTCAAGGTGAATCCCCTTCTCCCTCCCAGTGATTGGTATCGAACTTGAGGTGGTGAGAGACCCGATTCGGAATCATTGACCTCACCTGTGTCAAAGTATTACATATAGTAGTAGAGGGTTCAAGGGAGACCTCTTACTGACGAAGGAAGTTACAGAAAACAAAACTACAGACCCAAAGGGATTTTACGGTCTTTATATCGACTCATCAATCTTCTTCTTGATTTCTTGGAGAACTACTTTCACTTTCTCTTCTCACTTTTTCAACTGAATTTCGAGTTGTAAGTCTTTTGATTCTAGTACCGTAGACCAGGGTAACGACGACGACGACGACGATTCAGCGAAGTCAGCACAGGTTGAGACACGCTGGGGTATCTGCCGTCGGGTGGTCCGAGGGGACAGGGACCCTAAGAGGTCCGTTCTTATGACCTCACCCAACGGTAAAGGAAGAGGTTACGTACTTTCACTTTTCACTTTCACTTAAACGAGTCAGAACAGACTGAGAATCGCTGGGGTACCTGACGTCGGATGGTCCGAGGAGGTAGGTACCCTAAAAGGTCCGTTCTCATGGTCTCACCCCACGGTAACGGAAGAGGGTAATGAAGTACCGTTTATCTACCCCTTTGTCACTTTTGTCACCGACTGATAAAAAGATCCGAGGTTTTAGTGACGTCTACCACTAACGTCGGTACTTTAATTTTCTATGAATGAGGAACCTTCCTTTCAATACTGGTTGGATCTGTCGTATAATTTTTCGTCTCTGTAATGAAATGGTTGTTTCCAGGCAGATCAGTTCCGATACCAAAAAAGTCATCAATGCATACCTACACTCTCAACCTGACACTTCTTCCGACTCACGGTTTCTGAACTACGAAAACTTGACACCACAACCTCTTCTGAGAACTCTCAGGGAACCTGACGTTCCTCTAGGTTGGTCAGGTAAGATTTTCTCTAATCGGGACCCACAAGAAACCTTTCTTACTACGATTTCGACTTTGAGGTCATGAAACCGGTGGAGTACACTTCTCAACTGAGTAACCTTTTCTGAGACTACGACCCTCCTTAACCCCCGTCCTCTTCTTCCCCTACTGTCTCCTACTCTATCAACCTACCGTAGTGGCTGAGTCACCTCTACGCAAACTCATTTGAGACCTTCAATCACTACCTGTCCCTCCGGACCGCGTAACACCAGGTACCCTAACGCTTCTCAACCTGTGATGACTCGCTGACTTGACTTGACTTAAGGAAAACCTCTTACCGAAATAACCTCTACGGAAGAAAAAGTACTACTCCGTCAAACCTCACATAGAATCAAACCAAAACATCTCTTTGTCTTGATATCCTTTATCGATATTTCCTTAACTGAGTACACCAATGTCTCTAACTCTTTAAGATTCTAGACATTCGTTCGACTTCTCCAGACTCAACTTTCCGGACTCTTGGTCCTTTCGACTACCACCTTCAAGGTCAGGTTTACGTTCCGTCTTCCGATTACAGAGTCTAGTTTCTGTCAGTCCGTCACTCTCTCTTATCTAAGAGGGAATGAGACGGAAAAAATTATAAGTCTAAAAGTTAACTAAACTACTACGGTGGGTGCACCTCTCCTCCTAATTAGACGAAATGTTCCACATAGTTAAGTTTACGAATAGAGTAGGAAGTGTGAGTGTAGGACTTATTACGAATTGGTTTATAGACCCGTTGGGTACAGGGTCAATTCAACTGTGTGTTTTACTTGGTAACGTCTCCCTATGTCTTTCTTTTGAATCGGTATTTTTTTATAATACACCAAGGACTTCACTTCAGATTTCTTTTTACGGGGTCTTCAGATCAGGAATGTCTTTCTTGTACAAGGTTGTGAGGTAACCTTCTCACACAGACGTGTCGACTCTGGGTGCCGAGACTGTAGAAAGGTACGGTGTGTCACTATATCCCAACCCGACCAGGTCGGTCCATATGGGACTTGTTTACAAAGGTCCGTTTCCCTGTTTGTCTCGGACTTTACGTCAGGTGTGAGGTATATAGTTCAGTACGTGAACTTACTCTCCGAATAGACGGGTTCCACATCCCCAGACCCACTCCGGTACGTGGTCCCGAAGAGGGTATATAACTCACACTTGTCTCCGAGAATTCACCACACAGTACCGTCCAATGTCCACACATTTATAACTAGGAGGTGTATACTCCAACGACCCTTCTCAGTAGAGGAGGTCAGTATATGTCGGAGGTCGGTACTCGTTAGAACTAACAAATAAGGTAAAATAGTATTTTTAATAAAAGAGGTACACAACGTCACACTTCTTCCTACTCTTCGTGACACGGTTCCCTAGACGGAACGATAAACAATCCTTCACTCGGTAGAATCTTTCCCGTACTACGTAAACAGATAAAGTCATGTTCAATACGGGTCGTTGTCTCACAGAGGAAGAAACGAATGTAAACCTTAGACCACTAGACATTAGAGAGCCATTCTAGGCCCGTCTCGTTGAGATCCAGACCTAGTAGACGGTCATACACACCAACGTCGAGTCAAAGACACCCCTCTTAAGGTAGACCTTCGGATCTAGTGTTAAAGTATCGTACTTCAGGGTTCGCCAAACGACAAGACTCACGACCAAAAGAGGTAGACATGTTTTCCCTCTTCTCCCTTTACGACTGAATTTCCGTGACGAACCCTTAAGGTCAGGGTGTCCCTCGGAAATCTTTCTGTAGAATCTAAAGGGACCAAGACCCCATGAGACACCCATCGTCCTAGAACGGGAAACGACTCAGGGAGTGGAGACAAGGTCAGTGAGGTAAACCTTCGCGAGAATTGAGTCTTTTTTTTCGTCCACCCTTACACCCATAGAGGTGACTAAAACTAATATTCGAACTTCGCTGTAAGTCCGAGTACACTGGACGGAAGGAACAAGGATCAATTCAGAAGTAAAGAGGAAATGGGGTTATTGAAGTGGAACCGAATATACATCACCACTCAGTGAAAGTGATTAAGATTCGTAAATGAATCTTATGACGTCTGTTAAGAAGTTGACCGAATCCCTCAGGATCCAAAATTTAATGCATGATTGGTTTGATCATTAACGGTTGGTTGAACCCATCTCTCAAATGATACTCTACAGAGTTAGGTCCTCAGGGACTAATTAGGGAGTTTAGATGATGAAAGGTCACATAAAAGAAGACAAAGGAGGATGAGAGGAAGATTAGGACCACGTCTGTACGACCGCGGGACGAAAAGTGAACGAAGAGAAAGGGGAGGGCGGGGTGGGGGGAGAGGGACGGGAAAGGAGTGAGTAAAAGAAGGAAAAGAAGAAAGAGGAAGGTAGAAACCAGAAACTCCTTCAGTTTCAGGAAGATAGAATAAGAGGTCCCGTGAACCAAATAGAACTGCAAGTTTGACTGGACATGTAACTCAAGGGAATACTGGAAGGCTGAACAGATCGAATGTCTACTGAGTATCTTAGTTGAAAATTAAGAATAAGTACTTAAGTAAACGTAAGGTAAAACTGTAGGGTTATAAAGGAGGGTGAGTAGTGAACAATGGTAATAGTAGGGAAAGAGGGGTCTGTAGACCCAAGTTTAAATAGAAAGTACCAATCGAAGGACGGATAATCGAGTCGATAATCTGTCTTTGTGAAGGTTTTACAAACTAAGTGGGTCTCTGGGGTTTCGACAGGATTAACACCACCTTTGTTTCTGAAAGTCTATTATTGTTGTGGCTTCGTCCAAGGGGTTCGACTTTCAGGACAGTTTCCGGTCCTGGACGGAAGGGAGAAACGTATAAACTCTCTTCCTACGACCCCGTGTCCCTTGTACTCATAGGGATCTCGTGATGTTTACGAACGTGTCCACCGCGTCACACTTCCAGACGACTCCCTTGGTCACCCTTGACCCTAGGTGGGACACAAGATGGACGGATAGACACGTAGACCACACCGGGACACAGACGGACCCCGTACCGTCTGGACGGAAGGCTAAATATGTGACACTCGATCGTTACCAGGACCTACAATAATCTCCGACTTCAAAGGTGTGACGTCAAGTCTCTGGATCCACGAGGAAGTATCTTTTCGACCCTTGTCGTTAGTTCCTTCGGTCGAACATTTACCGGAACCTGGACCCTTCGTCTCGACACACGTACACACCTTCCTCTAGTTCCGAGTCGTTAATTAGAACTCTTCGTGTCCCAGGGTTCCCTTGGTCAAATGAGGACAAACCAATCTATTCTACGGTTTCTTTTCAACCTTGTCTGTCCTGTTGTCACTATTTTTAGTCTTTCTGAAATGGAATAGTCTCATGACGTAGTACCTCATTTAACACAAGTGACCGAGGAGGAACCACCCCTCGTGGACATTTTGTGGGTAGAACGGGAGTCACTCCCTCGAGTCCGTTTAGAGTATGAAGACGGAGACAGGTAGTCGGGAGGGACGAGAGTGAAAGTGATTCACCAAAGGAGAGGGTCGAAGTGGAAACCAAGGTAGGTCCACCTCTCCTAGGTCCAGTTCAACCCCACCCATATCCATCGTTAACTTGTTCTTGGAGTCTTCGGTTCTTCTTGTCAGACCACCAAGTCTGACTCAGAACGAATTAGTCTTAGAATCGAAAAGTATCCGAGATACTTGGGTCGACTTGATAACCAGGTTCATGTCCCGACCTAACTGGTCCGTCTGGAGTTAAAGGGAAAAAGAGGAACCTCTGAAGTCTTCTCGTCCGACCATCTTCGTGTCTCCTTCCACTACGGTACTCCTTCGGACCAAGACCCACCTCCACTCCCTCCCCGTCCGTCCATTTTCCTTCCACCCTCCCGTCCGACACCCGGTCTCACTTAGTCGGACACCTTCTATTCGACGACGACGTCGGTCTGGTTCTTCAGTTCAAGTTCACCTGGAGAGAGTCAAAACACAGGAACTTTGAGGGAATCGTTGAACAAATGGTCAGTCACCGGTGTATTTTCGAGAGTGGAGTATAGTCTCCGAGGGGACCATACCCAGGGGACACCTTACACGAAATGAGAATCAGTACTGTAGATTGGACCTTGGTCCGGGTTAATCTTCGTACTCCAGAGTTCAGACCCTCCGATGGTCCCCCACTGTGCACCGGTGAAAGAACAGGAGTATCTCTCTGAGTTTCCTAGTAAAGGGACTGTACCATAAAGAACCAACCTAGGGCGTGGGGGTCGGGGACCGGACACCGACGATGGGTACTGGGGGACAGACCCCCACCACCACCTCTGGTCACTCATCGTGGTGGAATGGAACCTGACCCCCTAGAGTAGTATCTAGGACCTGAGACGACGGACCCGAAAAGAACTTTGACACTACATACACATTTAACAAAAGAAACTCCTTCGTAGACTCAGTATTTGTTCGTATCTTGGTGTCATGTACTTTTGCACCTACTTAAAAATCTCTACTCAATGAGATTACAAGAGAAAAAAAGTTTACTTCTTTACTTTGGGGTTCTCCAATTTACTGAGGACAGGAGAACTCTACCTACAAACTTAGGAACGAACAGAGAAAGAATCCCTACGGTACACCATGTCCTCTGTGGACCCAGTCCAGAGTGGGCCTCGTGTCACCCTTAAGAAAAGTCAGGTGTAATCCTATTTCTCTAAGAGGGGTTAGAGACACACCCGTGACTTCCATCGAAAAGGTGGGTCCCAGAAGGAATCACAGAGGTCGTAAATCGTGACCGACGGAATATACCGATCAGAAAAGTGCACTGTCAGAATCAAAAAGTTAATCTAACTAAGAGAGATCAATGTGTGACAACCAAAGAAGACCATGTATAGAAAGAAAATGGTGGAGTCACAATCTGTACATTCTCCATGGGGTGTGTGTAAACAATGAACTGACTAGCTAAGTCTCAGTTTGTAAACAATTTGAGAGATGGACGGTTCGAGACACACTCCTTAAATTCTTAAGGATGAAAATTCTTAAGTTCCAAGTGGATCACTGAGTCTATTATTTCTTAGACGGACGTCACACCCTTAACACGACCCGAATCAGTACAGACTGAGAAACACTGGGGTACTTGACATCGGACGGTCCGAGGACACAGGAACCTTAAGAGGTCCGTTTTTATGACCTCACCCAACGGTACGGGAACAGGTTTCCTAGAAGGTTTGGGTCCTTAGTTTGGGTTCAGATGGTGTAACGTTCGTCTAAGAAATGGTAGACTCGGTGGTCCCTTCGGGTTCTTATGACCTCACCCATCGAATCGGGAAGAGGTCCCCTAAAAGGGTTAGGTCCTTATGTTGGCCTTAGAGGACGTAAAGTCCGCCTTAGAACACCTAAGAAATGGTCGACTCGATGTTCCCCTCTGGTCCCAAGTCAAAGACCAAACCCTTCTAGGGGACCTCTTCCCTTACCGATAGGTAAGGTCATAAGATCGGACTTCTTAAGGTACCTGTCTTCTTAGACCACCGACGTCCGGTGTCCTAGCTTTTTGCAGTCTGTGTTGACTTACAAAATTCCATTATCTACGTAAAGAGGGTGACATGACGAAAAGAAACGAGGATTACGTCTTATAAACTCCCAGTTCAACTTTTGTCTATCGGTCTTAAGCCCCGGAAGTATAGGGTTTCGTGGTTACATAGACGTCTGTTGTCCAGACCCGACTCACGATAATAATGTCCCTAGGTCACAAAGTCTCAAATCAGGACAGGGTCAGGGACGGAGTCTGAACCACTCACTTGGTCTAAGTCACGAGAGGGAATAAAGTAAACGTCTACTTTTGAATCCGGAAGAAGGGAGGTTTTTGCGACACTCCCTAACTCCTGTTTATGGAGAAACTCCTCGGGACTTCTAGTGGATACCGGACTCCTCCACTACACTGAAGAGGGGTAGTTCTCTGATAAACTCGATGTCAAGTACAATGTCTGAGAGAAGGGGGTCCTACGGAGGAAGACACGGTTCGGGTCCACACAGTTAACATTTCTATCATAGATTGTGATTCATGAGTGTTCCATGGTCTGTGACCCGGTTCATGAAATATACACATTAAGTAATTTAGACAAAGCATTCTTATACGACGTGTAGGACCGAAATACACATAAAATGTTACCTCTTTTGGTTCTGTCACTATTTCATTAACCATCGTCTATTTACCAGTTCGACCCTGGAAGTGGGGTCTAACAGACGTTTCATGTTCGAATCCGAAGTGGTGAGACGACACTTGAGTAGAGAAGGTTAATAGTAGGTCCCTTTGATCACCAACTCTTGAATGGTCCCAAGAATGACTTCAACAAGTTCTTCCTTGGACTCCTTAGTCTGGGTTTTCTCTCAGTCCTTGTACCTTAGTCTCCATCTCGGAGAGATGTAGGTCCCAACGATAATACTACCCACCCATTTCTTCTAAAACTCACCTGTGTCTCAATTCTCCTTATCCTCCCACCTGAGGGGATCCCGGGTTCTAGTCCAAAAGACTCAAATCTTACCAATGTTAATGTCTTACTAGGTCTCCCTGGGTTTCCCTAGATCACTGTTGATTATGAACAGGGAGTTACTATTCAAAGTTTTCAGTGTCAAAACCACCTTAACCTTCACTGGAACCTTCACTGGAACCTCTGAATCAGGTTTAGAGTAAAGTACACACTCTTGTGACTCAGTTTCTCCATTTATGTACACGGGGTACCTCGTGTCAAACAATTACCGTCACGATTTGAACTTGGGTCCCCGAGAGAAACTGAACTCCACAGGTTAAGATCAAAGGGGATGTCCTCTGGACCTCTTCCTTTACCGTTGAGTGAGGCCATAAGAACGGACCTCTTAAAGTACCTGTCTCCTCGGACCGTCCGAAGTACCCTAACGTTTCTCAGTTTGTACTGATTCGTTGATTGTCAATGAATGAGTGTATTTGAACCTGGGTTCAAGACCTGGGTACCGTAGGACGACTAGAGTCTTTGTACAAACCTTCTGGTAAGTCTTATATCATTAGCCCCGGCAGAAAGACCCTCTACCATTCTACCTCGTGACTCCTCATATCTTTCTGATTAAGGGACCTTGTTTCCTGTAAAGGTGGGGTGGAACCTATTGACTGAAGTTAGGGTCCTTTTTGCTTCCATGTAAAGATGTAAATGGAGCACTCTTATAGGATAGAAGAAAGAACGTGTTTTCCTTGTTTTAGTGACTTTCTTACTAATATTCGTCTCTTTCGTGTCGGTCGGGTGAGTAGTCAGGTCACGCCACTTATACCCCCGAGTAACACTACAGACTTTTGTCTTCTACGTTACTCTGAACTGAGAGTCCTTTACCCGGTCTCTTCAATCCGTTCGAACAGGTGTAAGTTCTCGTGATAGGTATGATCCACGGGAGGTCCCCTCACGGTTTCGATGTTCCTTTTAACATGACCGGCGATAATTTCCAGTTCTAGTCTTTGACTTAGTCTGTCGACTCACCCCTGACGGAGTCTTATGGGACTTTACGGACCGTAGAGGGTCTTCCGAAACCTGAGAAGACCCCGAATGACCCTCCTCTTCCTGGAACCCAGGTCGGTACCGTATTTCTTTCGTGGAGGAGACCTCTTGAACCTGGTCTAAGTCCGGAACGTCGTCCAGTCTCACTTAAAACTCTGAAGTCCTCTCTACCCGTCTCTACGAACCAATGGACATGTCTCGACGACCCGTCTCTACCTCAGTCTTAACAACGACTGTCCTAAGGTGCGACATGTGCACATTCAGAGGAGAACCAACAGTCCCCAGACCTTCTAAACTTCCTGTAACGGGAGAAGGGGTGCACCTGAGGTTGACATACAGTGTAAGAAAAGAAGAAATAGGTGTCTCGTGTAGTCACACCGCAATGTCCACGACAAGTGTCTACAGTGCTTTGAGACTCATTAAAAACCGAAGGGTTCTGCTGGACACTCCTCTTTTGTGTACTCGGTGACCATTCGACCTCTACTGGATATAGTCGGACTCCCTCAGTTGATAATTTAAAAGACTGTAAAAGTACTCCCAACAATTTTTGAATGTCACTTCATGTAATATAATTATTGTTTCGATTAGTTAGGAGTTTTGAGTAGTGAAAGATTACAAAAACCTGTTAAATGAAAAAATAAACAAAAAAAAAAAAACCGTCACGGTACTCCCTAGAATCACAGGGTCGGTCCCTAGTTTGGGTACGGGGGACGCCATTTTCACACCTCAGAATTGACAATCTGGTTATCCCTTCAGGGTTAAATGAGAATAGATACGAGATCCTCAACAAATATGGATAGTATAAATAGGGAACATTACTACATTTTACAGAAGGGTTGAGACGTACTGAATTTTAGTCGGTATCTACCTCATAAATGTAGTTTCCTTGACCGTTTACGATGTTTGATCCCGAACTAAATAACGAAAGGACTAACAGTGAGGTCTGAATTTCGTTGCCTCCTCTTCCAAGATTTCGTCTAATTTGTTTGTTTGTTTTAACTTCTGAAATGTAACACTTATCGTGTCTTTTTCAGTCTTTATAAGAAGGTCTTAAACTCTTGGTAATAGGTCAAGTCGTTTCTTCAACGAGTGTAGTAACTACTTGTTTACTTCAAGGTTATGTACACAGAAACGACTTAGTGAAAAAAGAATAATCATTCGAATTTAATTTTATAGTTGGTTATAAATACAACTAACACAAGTAGGTAAAAGTGCAACCAAGTAAGTAGTCAACGTTGGTGTACAACCGATCCCTATATTTACGAGTCGCTTTTGGTCACTTTCGTATAAGACACTCTTGTTGACCGATATACCTTAAATGTTATTTCTGATAACATATAATAGTGAATATGTCAACACGTGGTGTAGAGGAAATACAGTTATGTCAAATATCACACACATATGTCTGTGTGTGTAGTAATTGTTGATCAACTTTTAAATAGTCGTACGATGACATACTTTGTTAGAAATTTGTAAAAACAAGCCGAGACAAAAGACCACTTAGACATAAAAGAAAAAAAAGTAAATAAACAAAATTTCGCGAATACTACTTTTTCAAGTTTGGAGAAATTTTCAAGTAAAGTTTTTTACAAAAATGATTTCGTTAGTTTTCCATTTACTATTTTCAAAATCCACATTTCCTAATACTTTTTTGGTTAATATACATTCAACTACGTTATTGATCTAGACCTCGACCTTCTTCATGTCCTTTCTAAGAAACGGTCCTCTATTCTTTTCCTGGTATAAGTCTCAAATATTCAAATCAAGTAAGAACCGTTTAGACGACACTACACCAAACAGGGACGTGATAACGGTACACTCCCTCCCTTATCTCCTTCCTTGACCGTGTATTGAAAGATTAATTGCATCTCAGACATTTTCGTTATTTAAACCGTCACATCTCTGTCTTTGGTAAACAAACATGGACACTCCTACATGTTTTACCCTTCATTCTCGACATTTCAGAAACTAAGGTTGGATTAGTCTTTAAGACCAAGATTCTCAGAGAACACGTACGAACGTGAGAAACACTGAGACACCTGACATCGGGTCGTCCAAAGAGACAGGTACCCTGAGAGGTCCGTTCTTATGACCTCATGCAACGGTACGGAAGAAGGTCCTTCTCAGAGAATCTCCCCTTGTAAGGTCTAGTCTTAATCACTGCTCCGTTTTTTCGAAGATTTATACAAACCTCATTTCTGGAACTAATCGACATTGTCACTATCTATGTCTATACGTATCTCTTTTTCCTTGGTTTAACACACAAAGGAATCTTTGAACTAATTGTTGTCACAAAGTTCAGAGACGAACAACAAGTGAACAAAAGTCTTTCTGAAAAAAAAAAAAAAAGAAAAATCACTTACAATTCCACCACCTATCACCACTTTTATTCTAAGGTAGAGTAAAAAGAGTCGTCCGTTTCTCTACAATGACAATCCATCAATCTTATCCTTTTTCTTCAGGTTTTACCGCCACCGATTTTCTGTTTCTTTCCTTTTTCGGGTGTCTTTACCTTATTTTCTTTTAGACTCCTGGTCTGACTCTTGGAGTCCACTTTGTTTGTCGGAAGACCCGATCGGGTTAAAAGTATACCGTCCGAGTCCCCCTCCTCTGTTTTGTATGTTTTTCTCCTCGGTTCTAACTCTGAGAGAGGAAAACCCAGTCGGACGGGAGTGTGGAGCTCCCACATGATAGAAAACAAACGGTTTATTTTGACTCGACATTGGTTCGATATTGTGACCAGGTGGTAAAGTTTAGAAACGACGTCACTCTCTCAGATCCTTTAATGTGTGAGGGGACTACTGTATAGACCACGGTATGGAGCCTACATTGGACCGCCTTTGTTGGAGTCGAGTCGGGGTACTCCGTCTCTGGTTCGTGTCTTCTTCGGGTTGAACCGTCTTCGAGTACACCACCTTCGACTTACGGTTCCTTTGGGTCGGGTCACCTTCGCTGTTCTTCGGATCGTACGACTTTTGTACCTGTCGTTTTTGTTTGAGTCGTCTTTCAAGTGTGCCGAGTCAGAGTCTAAGGTCTTCTGGAGGTCAATTCCATTCTCCAGGAACGGGGTCACCGACCTTCCTGTATACCGATTGTTTAGAATTAAGGAAATGTTAGAGATCAAAGAACAAAGGAACTTGTGGGACACTTGTCCACTCGTCGTCACCCACGTCAACTCCCAGAGACCGCACCCGATGAAGGGTCGCACAGGACTTCCGAGGTGATAGACGATACGGAATCATCGACAACGGGTTCACCCATTCCCAATAAGACAGGAATTAGAAGAAACACGGTTCCTAGTCCGGTTACTTTTGATACCCATGTCCAGTCCGTAAATCGTCAAAAAGACTGTCCGATACTTCCGCCAAGGAGCCGTACACAAAGGGTGACGAAAAAGAGGGCAAGAAGTCGAGGAGAGAGGTAGACACGGTGACAAATGTTTTATAACCCGTCCAGTAGTAGAAGGGTAGAGGTTTTCAACACGAACTTTGACAAATGGATTCTAACCCTGAGTTTGGGTGTACCGTCCTGGATTACTTCGAGTCCAAGAACTACAGAGTAACGTTTTTTTAAGTCACTCTCTGTGTCGTTATCCATTCTCCATCTAAACAAACCTAAGTCTCTCTTCGTGTCCGGAGTCTCACACACGGTAGTGTCTCCCATTTACACAACCGGTACTTGACACACCAATCAAAAACACTCGACCCACTACAGTATACGATTACCCACCCTCCCAATAAGGTTGTTAACCCCCTTGTTAGGTGAGGAACCAGAAAACTATCACAAAACCTTGACAGTACCTCGGAGTGTCACACAGTAAATCGAACGTCTAACTCCTAGTTCCAGATCAACTTAAACTGAACAGACGGTAGAACCTGGGTAAACTAAAATTAGTCAAATACAATCCGGATACGGGAACCCGACACAGTAAGAAAGTTGTCAACACGGAACCTGGGAAGGGAGGACAAAGTACGAGAAAAGGACTCGGGGAATGTCCGGATGTCACAACGGAGATGTTAGAAGACCTCCCTGTTGGTCTTTTATCGACCGGGGACCCTCCTTCAAGATATATTATAGGTTAGGGAGATCTCTAAGTCTGGAAGTAGAAGGTACAAAGGATGTTGTACACATAGTTGTCGTGGAGAGTCACTTGGACGATCCCACCCACTGTCCGGGTGTCACGGACGATCTCCAGGTAGTACAACCACCGTAGGGAAGTTCTCGTTAACCCGAAGGTGCCTGTTACAAAAGGTGAAACCCTCACTTGGGACGTCGGACAAACCCGGGTTTGGGAATGGTGGCAAGAGGATTTCAACGTTTGTATTGGGGCCTAGTTTAGAGGTGAGGTGAAAATACCTTGTAGACCAGACAACGGAGAATAGTTAAACAAGAATTCAGTAAATGATTGAGGACGTTGGTCCTGGGACGGGGGAACATCCGTTGTAGTGAGGTGGGTCGAATAATAATTTATGAGAATTACGAGGATTGTCCTGGTCTATTGGGAGAGGAAACGGTAATGAAGACAACAATGGATTTCACCCAGATACTGTTACTTTACAACTAGAGATCCTCTGACAGTTCGGAGTTTGAGGGACCCCTAGACGTGGAACTGGGAACCGAGAGTCCAACGTTGTCATGACCCATCCTATTAGAAGTCTTTCTGAGTGGGGATTCCTTCAGGTGGGTATTTTTATCTTCTTCCAGATAATCAAAAAAGAGGAAAAAAGAAAAGGAGGAACAGTAGTGACAGAAAATCTACCCTTTATTGGTTAGTTGAAGGACTGTCCACGGGAAGTCTACGTAGGAACTATTGACTTTCAACAAACTAGGAGATTCCTTTTCAACGAATTTTAAGAAAACACGGTGACGCACCGGTGTCACAGGAGACCCCCTATTCCTTGTGACCGGACTCCTACCTTCAAATTTAATGTTATGGTAGGACGTCAATCTGTATAAGACGTTTTCTATTCCCTTTACCTGTCTCTAGGGGATACAGGTTTAAAAGAAGGTGGATTCTCTATACTTCCTCGAGACAGAATTTATACCCTAACAACATGCGGGATTTCCACTCGGATGATCCGTTTACCACACTCCGTGTCTGTTGGTTCTCTTCCTTCGGAGGGTATTCCGAGGGTACTTCCGAGTGGAAGGTACCGAGGGCTCCACGGACCACGAGAGAGGAACATAGGTTTACACGGGGACCCTCGTGGGGTAGGTGTTTTTGGTTGTGTTCATACAGGGAATCAACTTTGACCTCCTCTTAAACCTGGTTGGACCCAGGCATTCAAGAAGAGGGTGAATCTTGATTCTGTCTATTTTGTTCTGGACTTTTCGATATGTCTACTGGGTCCGTTTATATATCTATGTAAGGTTGTGTGATGGAACCGGAAACTGAACTGTACCTTCCTGTATTACCAGTATGACTCAGTTTGAAATAGACTGGAACTCATACGATCCCAGTATTTCCTTCGGACTCCCATATGATGTCCCAAGTTGTCAGTTCGTTCTTTATAGGTCACCCCCTTTGACGTCAGGGGAGGAGTCTAGGATTGACTTTAATATTACTGGGACTCGTGTAGACCCTTTCCCTAGTAAAAGACTAGACACATTTCCATCCTAATTTTCGTCGGGTCGTTTTTTATTAGTTGATACGGACCCAAAATCGTTATTGAGTCGTCAGGTCGTTCTGGGAGTAACGGAAAGACCTTTCTGATTTTATCCGGGAGGTTTTCAAATGGTTAGACCTAAATCTGAGAATGTTCCTTGTCCACTAAAATTTCCTTTTTAAGGACAGGGTCACACGTAGTCTATAATCCTATTTCAATGTTGTCGATATCGTCGTCCTGGGAAGAAGAAGGAATCTACCCTACCAGGTCTGTCGGTGGTCATGGAAAATATTGTCTCTTGTCCTCTCCTTGCGGTTCTGACTCCTTTCCTTCTTTTCCTTTCTCTGTTCCGTATGGGTCTACGACCAGCAGGAGGTCCCTTCGTGGACTCAGGAACTTCTTATTCCGTGTTCCGTTTACGGATTAGACATCTGTCCACCCTGTAACCCGGTTTCTCCCAGGTTTGGTACTGTTCAGAGGATTTACCGAACGATGTTTACGGTAGATAACCCTGTGACCCACCGAGAGACGGGAACCCTGGGTTCTCGGAGTTCCAGTTCACGGTTCGGAAGGGAGTGCTACCAAGTTGTCCTGACTTCTCCGGTCGAGGTCGGTCGGACGGACAGTGTCTATTAGTAGTGTACCGACCTCAGTTCCCACGTTGACCTACACCGTCCGTCCAGACTCTTAAAGAACCAACTGTGTCCCCGATTGATGAGACAGGACAGGATAAGACCTCCGAAGAGGAGGGTTTGGACATGATCTTTTAGGGTACCTGTCTCTTCGGACCATCCGATGTCAGACACCCCAGCGTTTCTCAACCTGTACTAACTCGCTGAAAGTCGTCACCGGTGTCCTGACCTTTTCCAGTCAAAAGTAAGGTCAAGATTTCTTTCCGTTACGTTTTCTTACGAGTTTGATAACGTATTAACGTGAGTAGAGTGTACGATCATTTCATTACGAGTTTTAAGAGGTTCGGTCCGAAGTCGTTATGCACTTGGCACTTGAAGGACTACAAGTTCGACCAAAATCTTTTCCGTCTCCTTGGTCTCTAGTTTAACGGTTGTAGACGACCTAGTAGCTTTTTCGTTCTCTCAAGATCTTTTTGTAGATAAAGACGAAATAACTGATACGGTTTCGGAAACTGTCACACCTAGTGTTATTTGACACCTTTTAAGACTTTCTCTACCCTTATGGTCTGGTGGATTGGACGGAGAACTCTTTAGACATACGTCCAGTCCTTCGTTGTCAATCTTGACCTGTACCTTGTTGTCTGACAAAGCTTTATCCTTTTCCTCATGCAGTTCCGACATACAACAGTGGGACGAANTTTTAAGACTTTCTCTACCCTTATGGTCTGGTGGATTGGACGGAGAACTCTTTAGACATACGTCCAGTCCTTCGTTGTCAATCTTGACCTGTACCTTGTTGTCTGACCAAGCTTTATCCTTTTCCTCATGCAGTTCCGACATACAACAGTGAGACGAATAAATTGAAGATACGTCTCATGTAGTACTCTTTGCGACCCGACCTTCTTCGTGTTCGACCTTAGTTCTAACGGCCCTCTTTATAGTTAGTGGAGTCTATACGTCTACTGTGGTGGGAATACCGTCTTTCACTTCTCCTCGAGTTTTCGGAGAACTACTCTCACTTTCTCCTCTCGCTTTTTCAACCGAATTTCGAGTTGTAAGTCTTTTGCTTCTAGTACCGTAGACCAGGGTAGTGAAGTACCGTTTATCTACCTCTTTGTCATCTTTGTCACAGTCTGAAGTAAAAAAAAACCGAGGTTTTAGTGACGTCTACCACTGACGTCGGTACTTTTCTGCGAATGAGGAACCTTCTTTTCAACACTGGTTGGATCTATCATATAAGTTTTCGTCTCTGTAATAAAACGACTGATTCCAGGTAGATCAGTTCCGATACCAAAAAGGATACCAGTACATACCTACACTCAACCTGATACTTCTTTCGACTCGTGACTTCTTAACTACGAAAACTTGACACCACAACCTCTTCTGAGAACTCTCAGGGAACCTGACGTTCCTCTAGGTTGGTCAGGTAAGACTTCCTCTAGTCGGGACCCTAANAGATCAGTTCCGATACCAAAAAGGATACCAGTACATACCTACACTCAACCTGACACTTCTTCCGACTCGTGGCTTCTTAACTACGAAAACTTGACACCACAACCTCTTCTGAGAACTCTCAGGGAACCTGACGTTCCTCTAGGTTGGTCAGGTAAGACTTCCTCTAGTCGGGACCCTAAAGAAACCTTCCTGACTACGATTTCGACTTCGAGGTCATGAAACCGGTGGAGTACTCTTCTCAACTGAGTAACCTTTTCTGAGACTACGACCCTCCCTAACCCCCGTCCTCCTCTTCCCCTGCTGGCTCCTACTCTACCGACCTACCGTAGTGCCTGAGCTACCTGCACTCAGATTCACTTGAGACCCTTTACCACTACCTGTCCCTCCGGACCGTGCGACACTAAGTACCCCAGCGTTTCTCAGTCTGTGCTGACTCACTTACTTGACTTGACTTGACTTGACTTGACTCACTGAAATGAATGAAATGAATTTGAGTGATTTGACCCCTGGTGGGAACACTACCCTTCTTCATCTTTTTGTTGAAGACCAATGATGACTCCTTGGGTCATATGGGAGAGGTTATCCCTCCCTGTTTTTTCATACCCTCCTGTTTTAATTGGGGGTCCAAACCCTGGTCCCCTGAGAACATGTTCGGGTGGTTCAACTTGACCAGCAGTAACAGGAGACT
This sequence comes from Capra ibex, assembly GCA_006410555.1. Lineage (NCBI taxonomy): Eukaryota > Metazoa > Chordata > Mammalia > Artiodactyla > Bovidae > Capra > Capra ibex. The sequence continues at coordinate 74,751,439 of SJYO01007492.1, forward strand.
CTAGGGTGAACCGAAGGTTTGACCTTTGTTATGGGGGAATCTTCTCTTCGAACCCTTCCTGATATCAGAGATTATTTTAAGGAACGGTCACCCGATAACCAGGAGTGGTTAAGTGGTACATTGTGAGGTTAGGAGGGACATTTCTTTTTCCTACCCTGGACCATTTACCAAGTTCTAGAGACCTAATATTTACTTCGACATCAGGGGGAGGTAGGGTGTCATGGGTTAGGGATACGTGAGAACCCTCTTTAGGGCGGGTCACGGTTCACTAAATGTCAGAACCTCGAGTTTCTACGTAAGAAAACGTATGGTGACCGATTTATTATGGAAAACGGAAGCTTACCCTCCGAGGTCCTCTTTTTGTGGTTGTCTACTGAACTTGTCATAATGGAGTCCCCAAGTCTCTATCGGGGGTGGACAAACTCGTCCGAGAATCGACCCTAGAGGATCTAGACTAAGACCCTGGAAACCCTTTTATAATGTTATACATCTACTGGATGATAGACGAGAGGTCTACTCTTTTCACGGGTTGTTGTACGTTAAGTCTAAGAATTGAAAACCATCTCTCCCCTATATTTCAGAGGACACGATTCCGTGTCTATCAGTTCTCTTTCCAGTGATAGACCCTCAAGTCTAATGTGTACCCAGATCCTCCGACAGGAGACTAGTTCATGTTCCTTAGGAGGTCAACGGGAGGGGGTGTTGAGCTTTTGTTGGCACTCGAAAGGACCCCGATTGGCCCATAACATCTTAGACCTATGGGTCAATACCAGATTAACGGGTCCGGAATATACTTTCGAACTTCCCTCCCCCACTAAATTAGGGTAACTACACCCCTTCAGGAGTTTTCTTCCGTCTCCTATGTGATTTTGTTTTGAATTGAGTTCCTGTCGGAACTCTAACGGTCTGGGTCTTTTTCGTAAGGTGGATATGCACGTACTTTTACTTCCTTATCGAAACCCTCACAATTGAGTTTCCAACCCTGGACTCGAGGTCGGACATCGAATGAATAGGTTCTCCGAGTTGGGTTGAAGGGTTCCGACCGGAGGGACGCAAGTTTTAGAACGACGACAACGTCAGGACTATCTTCTAAGAAATTTTAAGAGAAAACCCCCGTTTGATGAAAATGGTCGGTGGATCACTTTGTTGAGGACTTACCCTCTCCGGTAAATACCTACAGACTAGTTTCCTAGGAGTCTATAATTCATCACGACTACCTTTTAGGTCCGAACTGATATAGGGGAATACTCCAAGAATTAACTTGATGGGAGGACGGATGGGGGTTCCCGAGAGAGGACAAAGTGAGAACGGATCTTTGAAACCTAATGACCTGTTTTGGGACTCTCCCGAACAGTCTACTAGAAGATTGGTTAGGACTCCTTTAGACCATGTGACTACCTTTGTCGAAACAGAACCTACTTTTTTCTTCTAGGTCTATACGTCATCAAAGGTTAAAACTCTGGTATCTCCGATTTGGAAAGGTTGTCCATGAAGTCGGGTTAACCGATTCGGATATCGGGACTGAGATCGAAATCTCTAACCTTTTCCTTTTTCTCATCGGTAAATGTGACTGAGGTTCATACGGAAAGACCACGATACACGTGTACGACGATAAATTTTCTTTCTCCGGTAAACTGGTGGACTCCCAGGGGTTAGTTTATACCACTAGTTTAGGAATCCGAGAACCTCCGTCAGGTAGCCGGTCTCCTCCAAAGTCAGAGGGTAAATTTCCTGTGGTTTTTCCCTCGTGTCTTCACCGTACTCCCTTGGTTCGTCTACTAGTCCGTCGATTCTCTCGTCGTAATTTTTTGTCACTGCATTATCACCAACGGTGGAATCAAAGTGTCCGATTAAACGGTCTTTAAGGAAGTATATGACTTCCACTCTGAGAATTCCGATTCTAACTCTCGAAAGTCTTCTAGTATACCCAATCAAGGTTTTCCTCCCTGAGGAAAAAGACGGACCCTTGGAGGTTACCTTCAACCAATTGAGACATGCGTGGTGGTGAATGAATCCCCTCTTCCGGGAGGTTCCTAATGATCTTTCCGGGAAGTCTCCTTGTCCGGAGAGTTGTCGACATTCCACTCACCGGAGGAGAATAGGGTAAACGGTTAATTTGTTAGGGGTTCTTCAAGCTTCTGGGGTCGACCGGGTCGGACACGTTACCACACCCTGGATGGGTCCTTTCCTGATTGTCTACTTGAAGTGGGTCTACGGTTAAAGAGTTCCCATATTTATAGGATGATTAGTACTATCTATCTAAGTGTCCTGCCTAACTTCCAAAAGGGTGGGTCTGACTCTTCCGGTGTCTCCACCATTTTTTGACGAGGTACTTTAGCACGACTCTAAACCGGACGGGTCCAGTAGTGTTTCATTGTTACCCTGTAGTAAATGAAGATTTCAGTGGGTTCCCCAGAGATTTCACAACCCGTAATGAATAATAGAGGTAACGCGGACCTCCGGAGTCAGAAGTCCTTTTCATCTTTCTCGGTTGGTTAAGAATTTTAGTCGCTATTTTTTATATTGGGTCCTCTAGAGGGACCCTACCTTCCTCCGAAATGGTTATCGAGAGGAGGTGTGGAGATAACGGGGATTCCTTGCCCAACCAGAATCAGGAATTCTACGATATACCCTCTGGAAAGCAAATACAGTTACTGGAGAAGGATCTAGGTCTCCGAGTCTGGGAGGTCTCAATGTGGTACCGGTAACCCGTTAAGGTTGTCCTATATACAAACACCCCACAGTTTGTCCTGGGTTTTCTAAGATTTCTCGGTGGTGATATACGAAGTCCCTGAGTCCAGGATTAATTTCAGACCTTTCTACCCAGGGGTTTCCGAGTTGAGGTCGGGTGTACCTTCCCGGGGATGGGACATTATGAAAGATGGGGGTGTCGTCAGTTCAAAAGTCCTGTGTTGAGGACCTAAGTGAAGAGTACTCAGTTCGGTACCTTCTTTTGTCTTCTCCTGTGAGTTATGTGGACATTTGGGGACCCTCTAGAGTCTATGGATAGTCCTGATGTTTACTCACGGTAAGATTACTTGTGAGGGTTTTAATTTAAAGACCCCTATTCTAAAGAGTCCTGTCAAGAATTCTCGGTTGTGTCGGACCGTCCCCAATATGAGGTTTTATCTGTCCTCTATCGAGAGGACTGGGGACTTGTTCCTCCCTGAACCCGGTAGAACTCACTTTACACAACAAAGACCCATTTATGGAGGTCGGTTCAATTTCTTTCAGAGTATCAGGAGTGCTTTTTGTAAGCCTAGGATACCTTAAAGTTTCTTGCTCGACCTCTCAAGAGTCCCACCGATGTCAGAGTGGAACCCCTAGGAGGAGGACCGGTCCGTCCTAAACCTCAACCGGTTATAGGGATGATTAGGGACAATAGTGGTAAACTACGACGAGTACCAACGAGGTACATATTAACAGATTGGGTAAAATAGAGACGGGTCCAATTGTTCGATGTTGTACGTCACGGTCAAGTTGTTCCTACATATTTTGATGTGGACTGATACCCTTTATAGTGAGTGGGAATCTACCTATGGTGATATTCCTGAGACTCCTAACACTATTCGTTCTCCCCCTCCGAGTTACGGGGAACGACAGGGTCGAGTCGTCCTTCATCGGTCTCTCTGGAACTACGGGATAAAGGTTTCTTAACCCGGAGGGTGGAGAACTCCCCCCCTACAATCCATCAATCTTATCCTTTTTCCTCAGGTTTTACCACCACCGATTTTCTGTTTCTTTCCCTTTTCGGGTGTCTTTACCTTGTTTTCTTTTAGACTCCTGACCTCATTCTTGGAGTCCACTTTGTTTGTCGGAAAGACCGATCGGGTTAAATGTGTCTCGTCCGAGTCCCCCTCCTCTGTTTTGTAAATTTTTCTCCTCGGTTCTAACTCGGAGAGAGGAAAACTCAGTCGGGTGGAAGTATGGAACTCCCACATGATAGGAAACTGACGGTTTATTTTGACTCGACATTGGCTCGACATTGTAACCAGACGGTAAAGTTTAGAAACGACGTCACTCTGTCTTGACTCCTTTACTGTGTGAGGGGACTGTATAGAATTTGTTTAGACTACTCGTCACTTCTAGTCTCAACACCGGTTGTCCGGAAGTAGAAAGGTTCAGTTTCTTACCCCTCCGGTAACCTCTGGTCGAAGTCTTAGGTCCGAGGTAACAAGAGATTGATACTTTAACACCTCTTCCATAGGTCACCATGACTCGAAGTCGAGGGAGTTAATATTGCACCCCTGTTGTTTAAAGAGATCGATCCCACTGACTTTCCTAATTTACTCAATAATGTGTCTATCTGGTGAGACGACGACGACGATGACGACGATTCAGCGAAGTCAGCACAGGCTGAGACACGCTGGGTTATCTACCGTCGGGTGGTCCGAGGGGGCAGGGACCCTAAGAGGTCCGTTCTTGGGACCTCACCCAACGGTAAAGGAAGAGGTTACGTACTTACTTTTCACTTTCACTTCAACGAGTCAACACAGGCTGAGAATCGTTGGGGTACCTGACGTACCCTAGGATGGTCCGAGGATATAGGTACCCTAAAAGGTCCGTTCTCATGACCTCACCCCACGGTATCGGAAGAGACTATCTGGTGAGATGACAGGTAGTTAAACAGATAGATAGTAGTGAGACAAATACGAGTATACATGAAATTAAAAGATAACTTCTCCGTTTTATTTGACTATTGACACTGACGGGACTCTTCCCTCTCAACGTAAAGTGACATAATAGAAAACACGTATACAACGGATTTATACATATTAGAAATACATAAAAATTTTTAATCATCTTACAATCAGTTCATGACAGGTCATTTACAGTCAAAAAAAGAGAAACAGAAGAGTCGAGTGATAAGGTTTTCGTGTCTAAAACAACATACCCTTAAAAGATTCTAAAATGTCGTCAGACGGAATTGATGTCTACCATTTTGTAGATTTCTGACTCACCCATTTTGATTTGTATTTCCCTACTTTTGTTTATAGTATTTTTAACTTACGGGAGAAATAAAAGTGATCGTTTTCAGAACTTACTCAGTCTATAAAAGACTTCACAGGTTGAACACATACCAAGAAAGTTAATACGATATAATTAACTCGTGAATGTTAACGGTCTGTAACATAATCCTGGGTCCTGATAATACGAATTGAGTAAGAAAGTAAGTTGTCTATGAAGACGTCGTGGGTGATATACGGGCCGTTCCACCCTCGACCCCTATATCACTATGTGTAGTATATGTTCAAATACAGAAATACCTCGAACTTAAGATCACCTGATTGATATATGGAATTAATATAATCGGTGTGAAGACACAAAAAGATGACACCCGTCTACCTCTACCATTTTAGGAACTCTGTACCAAGTTTATAAGAGATACGATCTTTAATCACGACTTTTTTTACAATGAGTGAATACAATAAATTCCAAAAGATTACCACTTTTATTTGTCCACTACATTATTATACAATAAATTGAGTTATATAGGTTGTACCTTGGTTATATTTTTACTAATTACTCTATAAAATACCCAAAGAAAAAACTACTATTCTGAAACTTTAACTCTCCCATTGTCCGTCCTTCCAATCACCAGGGGTTCGTCTCCTTTATCTGAATGTTCACAGTCTACGAAAAAAAGGTGAGAAAATTCACCGTCCTTCTTTGTTTGTTCACAGTCTACAAAAAAAGGTAAGAGATATGTTTTAATTTTCCTCCAAAGAAAATTTTAAGACGCAACGGTACTCCTGTGGACCAACGGACTTGAAAAGAGTTTTGAACTCGATCAGTTACGCAAAAAGAATACCTCTACAAGAGAATTCGATACAATTACTTTGATACATAAACGAACCTTTAGACGGAAGAGAGTTCTAAGTACAGTTAACAAAATACTGGGTCCTATTGAGTGGACCACGGTTACGATAGAATTTTACGTACAACACCCACTTCACGGACCACGTTGAAAGAGTCAAAACTCCGTAAAGGAAAGAGTTTAATCGTCGAACGATTATCCATATTTTGAGGAACGATTTTTGGTTGTTCACCCACGAGAAAGACAGGAGAAGACTATAGATACAGTCTTCGAAAAAGATACAGAAAATATGAAATTATTTTGACATAATGTGTTTTTCGAGACTCGCTAGTCCGGAGTAGTGACCGGGACTTAGTTTTAAAAGAGGAGGTCTCCGGTCCTTAGGGTCACAGCAAGTGCCGAGTATCCTCGTTGGAAAGTTTTAGATCACACATTAAATGTAAATGTCGTGTAGAGCTAAACATGAGTAGTACAAAGTTTGTGAATTCTCGATGTACATCGTTGACTGATGGTATAACCTGTCCCGTCAAGATCTACGACGACGATTCAGTGGAGTCAGCACAGGCTGAGACACGCTGGGGTATCTGCCGTCGGGTGGTCCGAGGAGACAGGGACCCTAAGAGGTCCGTTCTTAGGACCTCACCCAACGGTAAAGGAAGAGGTTACGTACTTTGACTTTTCACTTTCACTTCAGCGAGTCAGCACAGACTCAGAATCGCTGGGGTACCTGACGTCGGGTGGTCCGAGGAACCAGGTACCCTAAAAGGTCCGTTCTCATGACCTCACCCTACGGTAACGGAAGAGGCCGTCAAGATCTACTCGTGAAGAGTTTGACATCGTGTGTATCCTTATCAGGTCTCTCTTACGATTTTATGTCTAAGGACCCGAAGTCGTGGTTTCCATTCCTAACCCCGGACTCTTAAACGTAAAGGTTATTCTACGGCGGTGTATGTCTGGTATAGAACTTATCGTGACGTATTGTGTGGTGTGTGGACGGTCACTTAAGTTAAAATCACTATTATTGGCGTGATTATAAAATGGAGAATTTCGTAAAACGTAATCGATGACCACTTTAATTCTAATTTTTGGTTTTACTTTATAATGATGTGTGAGTGGTCTTACCGGTTTTATTTTATATGACTGTTGTAATTTACGATCTCTATGGTTTAGTAAATATGTAAAAACTATCCTTACGTTTTATTGAACCGTTATGAAAATTGTGATTTTCACTGAGTTTTCAAAACCTCTCTCAATAGTTCGGTACTTTTCCATACTTCTCTTGAATTTAAATAAAATAATACACCTTCTTGGGTTGGACTTTACCAATGTATGATACACTAAGGTCGATCTATAAGACTTTTTCTGTTTGGGTACCTCTGTCAAAGGAAAAACTTTTTTGAGACTACGTCCCTTTCTAACTTCATTTTCCCCTTCTCCCACCGTCTCTTACTCGACCAATCTATCGTAGTGGTTGAGTCACCTGTACTTAGACTCGTTTGAGACCCTCTGTGACTTCATGTCTCCTCGGACCGTACGACGTCAGGTACCCCCAGCGTTTTTCAGTCTATGCTGAATCGCTGATTTACTGTTGTTACCTCTGTCGTTTTACTAGTCGCCAACGGTCCCCACCACACCTCCCCACTTATTCGTCTTGTGCCTCACAAAAGTTCCGTCACTTTGATAAGACTTACTATGACATTACCACCTATTTGTAGTAATATAAAATGGTAATGGGTATCTTACATGTTGTGATTCTCGTTTGGGATTACATTTGATACCTGAAACTATTACTACATAGTTATATGTAATAATTAACATTACTTACACAGTGAGACCACCCTCTATATCTGTTACATCCTCAGATCCATACAACAGTCACCGTCCTACGTATACCCTTGAGAACATGAAAATGAGTTAAAAAAGTACTTGGAACTTGACGAGATTTTTTATCTTAGATAAATTTTACCCTTTTGTTTCAAGACTTCTTACAACTACTAACGTGTTGTTACACTTACATAAATTACGGTGACTCACAATATGAATTTTTACTAATTGTACAATTTACAATATATATAAATTAGTGTTATTTTTTAATTTTTTTCTTTTTACCTAAAGGGTATGTTAAAGTAAGAACCCGTAAATAGAATTTCTTTGTCTTTCAGTAAATTACATCTTTGAACATGTGTTTATAAGTATCGTTGAATAAACATTAACGGGGGTTTGATCTTACCTCTTCCGTTACCGTGGGGTGAGGTCATGAGAACGGACCTTTTAGGGTACCTGGCTCCTCGGACCACCCGACGTCAGGTACCCCAGCGATTCTCAGTCTGTGCTGACTCGCTGAAGTGAAAGTGAAAAGTCAAAGTACGTAACCTCTTCCTTTACCGTTGGGTGAGGTCCTAAGAACGGACCTCTTAGGGTCCCTGTCTCCTCGGACCACCCGACGGCAGATACCCCAGCGTGTCTCAACCTGTGCTGACTTCGCTGAATTATCGTCGTCGTCGTCGGCGGTTTGATCTTATCGAAGAATCCACTACGGTTACGTCCTCTGTATTCTCTACGTCTAAACTAGGGACCAAACCCTTCGAAGGACCTCCTCTTTTATCGTTGGGTGAGGACATAAGAACGGACCTTTTAGGGTGTCTGTCTCTTCGGACCACCCGATGTCAGGTACCCCAACGTTTGTCAGTGTGTACTGACTTCACTAAATCGTGGTTTGATCTTTGTTGATTTTATAGGAAGTCATCCACTTACCAATTTGTTTCATCGTGTAGATATGTTACTTTATGATAGGTCGTTATTTTTATATATTGGATAACTATCAACGTTATTAATCCTACTGAGTTTCTTTAATACTACTTACTTTTTTCGGTCAGAGTTTTCGTACGTATGACGCACTAAGATAGGTACATTGTAAACACTTCATCTTATTAAGATCTATACTTCTCACCTAATTACAGAAGGTCCTCAAACCCTCCTCTTTATCCCATCATTACTGACTGACATTTCCTACTTCCTTAAAACACTGCAACCAGGTGAAATCAAATAACTAATACCATTACCAATGTACTTCGATAATTACACTTATTCAACATATCTTGAAGTGTGTATGTGTATTTACTCACGGATATATTGACGATTTTAGATTTATTCGAGACATCCAACATGGTTACGGTCAAAGGACCGAAACTATAACATGAGATAGATACATTCGACAATGGTAGCCCTTCTCTACCCACTTTACGTGTGCCCGTGAGGGATATGTAAAGAAATGTGGAAGGATACGGAGATACTAATAAAGTTTTATTTTTCCCAAAAATTTTTCATGAAACGTATGAGATAGAATGAACTAGGAGTGTCATTGATACCCTTCATTTATCATACTAATAAGCGTAAAATATCTTTTCTTTTTGTTCCAGGCGTCCTTCTCATGTAACGATATACGTTCGTTTCGGTATGGGAGAGGTATTCGTAATTATATAAATACATTCATGAATATTCATACTTTTCTAAATCCCTTGGGTTGACAGTCTTTATTTCCACAAAAAAGTATCGTTTAACGTTTCATTTTCACTTTTTTGTTCGGAAGAGAGAGAGATGTTGAATGCTATTTGAACTTCCAACATCCTGGACCACCACCAGCAAAATCTCCAGAGATGTAAATACAGTCGAAACATCTAGGGACTCAGAAGTTAGAAGTCTAAAGACTCGAGGTCCAATATCAAGACTGGACTCTGTAAATAAGCAAGTACCATTAAAACCACCCAATACCATTGATACCCAAGAAGAGGCTTCAAAGGACCACAATGTTTTCGTTGTCTACAAAACCTTACGGTTCTTTACTTCCGTTGAAAGACACTACCAACCTATAAATTCCCTTTTCATCGACTGAGGGGGTCTTAGGGTAAGTGATACTTCTACAGACACAGCGAAGGTCGACGAAGGTCTGGACTCTTGTATTTATCTTTTGGTATTTGTAAACTGTTTTGGTATTGGTAAACTGTCAACGAAGATAATCTTAAGAGACAGAGAGGTCCTAACTTAGAGGGACTCCTCGTCGACTATCTCCAAGAACTACCATAGAAAAAAAGGGAAAAAGACCTAAAATGAAATTTGTATAAATTGCACAGACTCCCGATTTAAAAGATTTTCTAAGTGTAAGTTTTTAATTCAAAGAGTCACTTAAAAATTCATTAGGTAAAGTAATTTCGTATAAATAGATCTGTGGATCGGAGATTGTTCTCAGTCTACCTTAAACTCTCTAATTCCGGTATTTAGAGGTATAAATTTGGAGACTCCAGACTCTATAATTTATAAAAGAAAGGGTTCCAGTATACCGGTTCACCATCTTCTCGACCCCTGCTCTCGGACACTACCGACGGTACCAGAAACGTTTTTTTTTTTTTTTTCAATGTAAATACGGAGATAAGGATCTTCTATATCCGTATCTCACGAAATCTCCAGGACCTCATTTATAAGGGGTTCAATCACTAAAACTCCCGAGAAAAACGAGTGACAATATTGGGGTCAGATATCCACTCGTGGACTGCGTATCTCCCACGAATCGTTTATAAACACCCTACTAAATCGTTTAATTTAAGTCAATACACAACGGATCCGAGAAAACCTCGTTGAAGACTTCACTCGTTTCAAGTAAATAAGTAAGTATGAAAATACTTACTTACCTGCATAAATAAGTTCCTGTTGAAACAAGATCTAGAATATCACTCATAAATAATTAAACTAATATTACGTTTACGAACAACTCGGAGACGAGAAATTTCGTACCACATTTCTCTGACCCCATGTTACCACTCATTTTTATCTGTACCAAAGACAAGGGACCTTGAATTTACTTCTCTTGTTCAAACTATTCCATTGATGTTTATCCTATTTACAATACCGTGAAACTCTTTCTTATCCTTTCCCTGAAATAAGTAAGACCCTTAGGTCCTTCTTAAAACCCTAACATCATAAGTCATATTTCGACTTCCTACTTTTAGATTGTATCTTTTTTTTTACTTTTCAAATAAAACAAGAGAAGAGGAGTTAATGGAATACTTCTATTTGCCTAAATTATGTATCAAACATTTTACTTACCGTTATATTAATAGTCCACAATAAAAGAGGGGAAAGAAGTAATGAGACAATAAGAGTAATGAGACAAGAAAGTAATGAGACAATAAGAGTAACTCGATATACCACACTCTCCCACATCACTCGGTCGCACATACTATAATTTTTGTAAATTATTGGTTATCCGTGTTCGTGACTGGTTAGTTCTTCTCGAAGTCGGTATTTGTGATCGTCCCGGTAAGACTACTCATGACTGATGTATATTCGGGGTTTCTCGTCTTGTTTTGAAAAGTGCATTTACCCAAGTCGGACTGAGATTTCAAATAAGTCCCAAACCGTATTTCTCCTATTCTTATTTCCAGTGACTCTTATATTCAGTAACACTATACAGTCTTTTCGTTCCCCTAAAGAATTTGACTACCACGACAGAGTGATACTGGTGGGAACGTGAGATCGGGTCCTGAAAGACCTGTTCAGTCCCTGACGAATGTATTTGGAGAAAGGAAAGTCTTGTAGGTTCTAAAAGGGAATCTTCCTTATAGGGTCCGTTCCTGACCACTGAATCAACCCTACCCGATTCATCTCTACCTCTACATTGTTCCAGGACCCCCCTTCTTCCTCTGATTTCTGGGAATAGATGTTTGTAAATAATTCAAGATCCAGAAGAGTCCACCGAGTCACCATTTCTTAGACGGACCTAACCCTTCTACGGGACCTCTTTCTTTACCGTTAGGTGAGGTCATAAGAACGGACCCTTTAGAGTACCTGTCTCCTCGGACCACCCGATGTCAGGTGACCTAGTGTTTTCTCACCCTGTACTGATTTGTTCGCGGTGAGTCCCTACTTATCCTGTACCACCGTGGAGACTCCTTGAGTCTCGAGTCTCTTATTCTACGTAGACGTATGTACACTTGTCCTTACGTTATACTACTCATGATTTGTCATTTTCGTTATCCTTGGTTTGATGACTCCCTTGTCTTTCTCTCTGATTCAAACAGAAACCACCGTCTTCAGTCTCAAATAGTTTTAGGTAAGGAACTTCTAATGAAGAGGGGTCTGTTCGAGACGGTGACACAACTACTCTAGACCATCTCTCTGTGAACCTCACAGGGTCGGACTTAGAAACTTACAGGGGTTGATCTGTACACTGGACACGTCCCATATCTCAGAACTCGAGTCTTCCTGGGTTTGAACTAAATTGCGACAACAAAACAGTACTTGAAGAATTATAATGAATATCTTTCTGGGATATAAAAGTATAAGATGACCCAACACGTTTCACATGTCGACCGGGACCACGGTCTAGAGTGTTCCAAAGAAAGAAAGAAAGAAAGAAGAAGAAAAAACAAAAATTATAGTTCAGGAACACGGATTAAAGGTAAAGTGAGAAACCTAAGTCCAAGTCACACTCTTCTACCTTTTCCACCCCCAAGGTATCTGAGTATTAAGACCACCCAAAATAGCAGTTTGGGGTCCTTTACCACCCGTCAAATGATTCCGACTCTAGAATCATCCTCCCGTCAACACGTCAGTATCTTATCAACCGCCCACCACAACGAAAAACTTCATATAGAACAGAGGAGAGCGCTCAGTAAGTCCTTCACCACGAACCCATAGTTTCTCACTCCGTCACTCCTACAGTCTATCGATCCGATCTCCTTCAGGAAAATCATAAAACACGACACCACGACAACCACTCTGAGGACCCGAAAGACTCCTTTTCAAATCCCGAACGTGTTCGTATTATACATGGAAACTTGTGGGTTACCTCGATACTCCGTCGGTGTTTTACTATCGTACGTTTCTTCTCTATCTCTCCTACTTCAGTATCCACGATACTCATCGGTATCGACGATGAAGATGTATACTCGACCAGTTGGAATTATTTCAGTACTCCGAAAAGACTCAGAGTCAAATAAGTAGATGTCTTACCGTTATCATTGATATTTTAAACGGATAGATTAATCACTAGTCTTTTTAGTATATACTTACCTTTGAGAAACAACTGGTAGTTCCGTTTTATTTATGATCAATAAAGACTCTAATAATTACTATTGCTGAGAGTAAGAGTAGGAGTAGAATTGTTATTCCTATACGGGAAATCCTGAAGAAATCAGGTGGAGACACTACTGGAACCATTGTGGTTCTGGTATGACTTCTTACGTACTTCTTGGTAATAATTCCCGATTAAGTCCATTTCGTGCCTCCTTGTCAAAAGTCATAGTGACGTGAACCACCAGAGATAAGAAGAGAATTTCCGAAACCACAAAATTCTTAGAGGTATAGTTGGTTACGATTATGAATAAAGAGATCCACGACTCCCCTGAGTTTGTCATATAATTACAACCTCCGTTGGAATTCCTTTGAATTAAAGTCTCTCTTAAACACCGTGTTTTTACAGAATTCCTGAATGATGCTTTTCGAGATACGTTCAGATACTGGTTCTGTTCAAGAGACAGGAAAATTTTTAAAGTATATACCAATCCCTTTATTCTGTGTGTGTGTGTATGTGTGTGTATTGAGTGGAAACGTTATACTCGACCATTTACTATTTAAGTCTACTTACCATCTCTGTCACTAATGTTATCCTTAAACTCCTTCCTATCTAGTGAAACTAGACGTCACCAATCTTTTTTGAAGAACCTCCTTTGTCTTAAACTTCTCCTGGGACTTCTCACTTTTCTTAAAATGATCTATCTTTCCCTTTCTTAATCACAGAGTCCAGAAACCCAAGACTTCTTTCCAAATCTTTCTCTTCTACACACTACATCCAACTTATTCATATCTAAACGAATTGTTTCATCTCTCATTAGTCCGATCTTTATATTTAAATCCAAATCTAAATCCTGTCTGGACTCAAACTTCAGACGTGGTGTCCGTCCCCCTTCGATAATTTCAAAAACTCTTGTTTCCGATTATTACGAAATCCCAATCTCAGTATACCATTATTACATCCTTTACCTCCTTATTCTCCTTTCTTCTCGACCCGAACTTTCTGGTAAAGTCTCCGATGACAATCGATAGACCTGTACTTAGTTCCCCACCATTACCCTTACCTTTCCTTCCCTACTTAAACTCTCTATCGTGCTTCTTTCCGTTCCTTACTTCTCCGTACAGTATTTTAAGTTTTCATATAACTCACAGATGAAGTACTCTCACCTTTTGATTATCGATGACCTTAAACTAATTCGAATACGAACTTTCTTCAGTTTTCCTCTTCTGTTCAAATTACAGTCTTTGTGACTTACACTCTACTGCCACGTGGTGATTTATTCTTCAATCTCCTTACCTTCTGTTCTTTTCAATTACACAAGTTTCATAACAAACCCCCGACACCCTCTTAGACGAACAACAAAAGGTTATAAACAAAAGACAAAGTAAGAATCATTATCTTAGGAATTAAAAATCGTTCTACATACCAGTGGGTCTTATTTCTAATGTAGCTGGTTGAAAGACGTTAGAGTCAAACCAGTCCACTGATTCAAGTCCAGGTACCCTACTTTCACGTTTACAGCATAACTGAAAATACAGCAATTCTTCTACCACTAACGAAAGAAGTAGAGAAGGAACGAATAATATCCGACCTTACGGTACTGTCACCTAGAACCTACAAAACCTAGTTCTTCTCCTTCGGTTCATGACTCTTAGTACCTCGTCCTTCTAAGTTTTTCACACCTAGGGACTACTGGAACACTTGATAAGATGGTTGACTTGACGGTTGAGGTCAGTAAAATGTGATTGTTCTTTATTTAAAGAAAGAAGAAATTCCTTAAGAATAAAAACTCAGAGACAGTGAACGGTAGTTTGACTTTAGGTTCACCAAATCCTTAGATACCTCTCCTCCACTAACTTCCTCTCCCAGTGAGTCCTTTTCATCCGACTTCAGGTTCCGACTTGGAACACTATTCACGAATGTCAATATCTTGTCCGTGATAGTTTCTTTGACTTATCTAGTTCACTATGTCACCGTTCTCTCCGTGGTTATCGTCTGTTTTAGTACTTTGGGTCCCCCTCTTTCTTAGAGTTCTTCCGTTGACAGTGACTACAGATCACTAGGTCTCAGAAGTTCACTCAATTTCCGACTTTTACTGGGGATCTAGACAGGTAATCCTCCAATGACTACCGGAAACTCTTACATCAAGTTCAATCCTACTAAGTTTACCTCCGGTCTCACATCTCCTAACTCCTATCTTTTCCACCATTTCTTAACCTCTTCTAAGTATCACTTTCTTTCCAATATTTTGTCTTGTTTATCGATCGATCTCTCGGTTTGTTTCGATTAAATAAACTAAAACAAAACTTTATCTTCTATAACTACCCCCTTCACACCATACCTCCTTTTCTTCTATCTCTAAAGGGACTAGATCCTATCTACAGGGATGCGTACCTCAAGAAACAAAGAGAGAGTATCATGCACGGTATGACCAAGCATCAGTACTCGGGTGGACAGACAAAGGCCTGTGGTTCAGTGAACTTAGGTCCTTAGAACAGAATTTTAGGGTTCGTGGTTCGTGTCACTTCATATGTGTTCGGTGATTCCGAACACACCTTGTTTTTTACCTTCCCTTTACCACACGTCTCTTTCCACATACAAAAGTCAGTCTTCTCCGAGTACGGAAGTAGATTTCACCTTTCTTTTTTCCTTTCCTACTCACTTTCCTATAACTATAAAACTCCAGAACAACCCTCATTCCTATCTTCTTTCAAACGAACCGTTCTACCTTTTTCGTGTATCAAACTCAGGTTACCCGGACACAAGTTAAGGACTGTCAATGACTCCGGGAATAGAATGAATCGATGTTCTATCCTATATCATTACGGATGGAGTACTTTAACAACCCTCCCGTGTATCTACAACGAATTATACATCACCTGAAAAACCTTGTCTCTTCTATTTTACCATCGATCAGTGGAACCTGACATTCCTCTAGGTTGGTCAGGTAAGATTTCCTCTAATCAGGACGCACAAGAAACCTTCCTCACTACGATTTCGACTTTGAGGTCGTGAAACCGGTGGAGTACATTTCTCAACTGAGTGACCTTCTGAGACTACGACCCTCCCTAACTCCCGTCCTCCTCTTCCCCTGTTGTCTCATATTCTACAGACCTACCGTAGTGACTGAGCTACCTGCACTCAAACCCACTTGAGACCCTAAACCACTACCTGTCTCTCCGGACCGCACGACCTTAAGTACCCCAACGTTTCTCAACCTGTGCTGACTCGATGTCTTGACTTGACTTGACTCGACTCAGTACGAACTACCGGAAGTATAGAAGTCATTACACCCTTCGTTCTCCTCCGTCCTCTCCCTGATGAATTCTACACATTTCAATCCCCATGTCCAAGACTTAGATCCCTATAAACTTGGATCTATACAATAAACCCCCTTTGTTAACTTTAAGACTAAGAATCCAAGGAATGGAAATTTTATATCCATTAATAATTTATGTTAATACTTCTTTCTTGTGATTCGTGTTTAAGGACCGTGTATTTTTACTATCAACGATAATAATAAAACTACTTACATTTTAAAAACTCCTTTACGACGAGATCCCTTATGGGGGTCCCTCAATTGTCCAACTGACTCCCCTACTTCCCTGACCACTCGTCCGAACCCCGGGTTGCTTTTTCTCTACTGGGTATAAATATTATAGAGGATTACTCACACTTCTTTCGTTTCTTGACTTCTCGGAGAACTACTTTCACTTTCTCCTCTCACTTTGTAAACCGAATTTTGAGTTGTAAGCCTTTTGATTCTAGTAACGTAGACCAGGGTAGTGAAGTATCGTTTTTCTACCCTTTGTTACCGTTGTCACTCTATGATATAAAAGAACCCGAGGTCTTAGTGACGACTACCACTGACGTCGGTATTTTAATTTTCTACGAACGAGGAACCTTCTTTTCGATACTACTTGGATCTGTCGTATAATTTTTTGTCTCTGTAATGAAACGGTTGATTCCAGGTATATTCAGTTTCGGTACATGCACTACACTCTCGACCTGATATTTCTTTCGACTCGTGGTTTCTTAACTACGAAAATTTGACACCACGACAGACCTTCAAAACCGGTGTCGTTAATCTCGTCTTTTTCTTTATTTTCCTTAGGTTTAACCTTTTCTTCTTCATTTTGAGAGTGACAAACGTCTACTGTACTAGGAGATGTACCTTTTGGGATTTCTGAGGTGGTCTTTTAATGATCTCGATTAGTTACTTATATCATTTCAACGTCCTATATTTTAGTTGTGTGTCTTTAGGGAACGTAAGGATATGTGTTTATTACTCTTTCATCTTTTTCTTTAATTCCTTTGTTAGGGTAAGTGGTAACGTTGCTTTTCTTATTTGATGAATCCTTATATAGATGGATTTCTTTGATTTCTGGATATATATCTTTTGATATTTTGTGACTACTTTCTTTAGTTTCTCCTGTGATTATCTACCTCTTTATATGGTACAAGTACCTAGCCTTCTTAGTTATATCACTTTTACTCATATGATGGGTTTCGTTAAATGTTTAAGTTACGTTAGGGATAGTTCGATGGTCGGTGTAAAAAGTGTCTTGATCTTGTTTATTAAAGTTCTAAACATACCTTTATGTTTTTTGGAGCTTATCGGTTTCGTTAGAACTCTTTCTTCTTACCTTGACCTCCTTAGTTGAACGGACTGAAGTCCGAGATGATGTTTCGGTGTCAGTAGTTCTGTCATACCATGACCGTGTTTCTGTCTGTATATCTAGTTACCTTGTTTTATCTTTCGGGTCTCTATTTAGGTGTGTGTATACCTGTGGAATAGAAACTGTTTCCTCCGTTCTTATATGTTACCTCATTTCTGTTAGAGAAATTGTTCACCACGACCCTTTTGAACAGTTGGTGAACATTTTCTTACTTTGATCAAGTGAAAGATTGTGGGGTGTGTTTTTATTTGAGTTTTACCTAATTTCTAGATTTACATTCTGGTCTTTGATATTTTGAGGATCTCCTCTTGTATCCGTTTTGTGAGAGTCTGTATTTAGTGTCGTCCTAGGAGATACTAGGTGGAGGGTCTTAAGACCTTTATTTTCGTTTTTATTTGTTTACCCTAGATTAATTTTAATTTTCGAAGACATGTTGTTTCCTTTTATATTCGTTCCACTTTTCTGTCGGAAGACTTACCCTCTTTTATTATCGTTTACTTCGTTGACTGTTTGTTGATTAGAGTTTTTATATGTTCGTTGAATACGTCGAGTTAAGGTCTTTTTATTTGCTGGGTTAGTTTTTTACCCGGTTTCTTGATTTATCTGTAAAGAGGTTTCTTCTGTATGCCTACCGATTGTTTGTGTACTTTTCTACGAGTTGTAGTGAGTAATAATCTCTTTACGTTTAGTTTTGGTGTTACTCCATGGTGAAGTGTGGTCAGTCTTACCGACGCTAGGTTTTTAGACGTTCGTTATTTACGACCTCTCCCACACCTCTTTTCCCTTGGGAGGATGTGACAACCACCCTTACGTTTGATCATGTCGGTGATACCTCTTGTCACACCTCTAAGGAATTTTTTAACGTTTATCTTGATGGAATACTGGGTCGTTAGGGTGAAGACCCGTATGTGTGGCTCCTTTGGTCTTAACTTTCTCTGTGTACATGGGGTTACAAGTAGCGTCGTGACAAATGTTATCGGTCCTGTACCTTTGTTGGATCTACAGGTAGTCGTCTACTTACCTATTCTTTCGACACCATGTATATGTGTTACCTCATAATAAGTCGGCAATTTTTCTTAAGTAAACTTAGTCAAGACTACTCTACCTACTTTGACCTCGGCTAATATGTCTCACTTCATTCGGTCTTTCTTTTTGTGGTTATGTCATATGATTGTGTATATATACCTTAAATCCTTCTACCGTTACTGCTGGGACATACGTTCTGTCCCTTTCTCTGTGTCTACACATATTACCTGAAAACCTGAGTCTCCCTCCCTCTCCCACCCTACTAAACCCTCTTACTGTAAGATTGTACATATGACAGTACATTCTTAACTTAGCGGTCAGATACAGACTACGTCCTATGTCGTACGAACCCCGACCACGTACCCCTACTGGGTCTCTCTACAATACCCCTCCCTCCACCCTCCCCCCAAGTACAAACCCTTACGTACATTCTTGATTTCTAAAATTTTAAATTTTTTAATTTTTTTTTTTTTGTTTTTTGACACCACGACCTCTTCTGAGAACTCTCAGGGAACCTGACGTTCCCTTAGGCTGGGTAGTCAGGATTCCCTTTAGTCAGGACTTATAAGTAACCTTCCTGACTACGACTTCGACTTTGAGGTTATGAAACCGGTGGACTACGTTTGACTGAGTAACCTTCTCTGGGACTACGACCCTTTCTAACTTCCGTCCTCCTCTTCACCTGTTGTCTTCTATTCTACCAACCTACCGTAGTGACTGAACTACCTGTACTCAGACTTGTTCGAAGTCCTCAACCACTACCTGTCCCTTCGGACCACACGACGTCAGGTAGCCCAACGTTTCTCAGTCTGTACTGACTTACTGACTTGACTTACTCACACTAAAGGACTAAAGGTGTCGGTCTGGTGTCGTCCTATCCCACCCTCTTTCCGTTATGAAGATCTTCTCTTCGTTTCGGTTCTTTTCCGAACTTGAGGTACTACACCCGAACCTACCTTTTTACCCAAGGGGCACTGGGGATCCATCGATACCACTTCTCCATTGACCTTCCAGTCCTACTGTGGTCGAACTTGTCTCTTGTGGTACCCGTCAGACAAGTGACCTCGACCTAAAGAGGAGGACCTTCCCTTCGACCTGTAGAAAGAGTCGGAATATATAGAAAACACAAAATCTACTATTGAGGACAAAGGGACCTACTTGAGTACACTTACCCACTTGAAGTGTTTACATGTAAAGTACTATTTCATCGACGGGTTTTGGTGACTAACTTTCTTCCTTTATCTCTTATACTCTTATTATTTACACAAACCCTTTTTACTTCTGAGTCTTTGAAATAGACCCAATCGTTATAACTACCCCATCCTCCTCCAATTGACTGGTCTCCCTTTAAGAAGTCTGGACTCATTCCCTTTAAATGACTCTTCATTTAAATGACTCTTCAACCCATTTTGGGTTTATCTAATGTTTTATTGTTAACTACCGTTGTCTCTCCCGTAAATCTGGATTTGAAGTATCAAGAGGAAGTCAAGTCAAGTCAAGTCAGTGAGTCAGCACAGACTGAAAACGCTGGGGTACTTAACGTCGTGCGGTCCGGAGGGACAGGTAGTGGTTGAGGACCTCAAGTGGGTTTGAGTACAGGTAGCTCAGTTACTACGGTAGGTCGGTAGAGTAGGAGACAGCAGGGGAAGAAGAGGACGGGGGTTAGGGAGGGTCGTAATCCCAGGAAAGGTTACTCAGTTGAGAAGAGTACTCCGCCGGTCCATAACCTCAAAGTCGAAGTCGTAGTCAGGAAGGTTACTTGTAGGTCCTGACTAGAGGAAGTCTTACCTGACCAACCTAGGGGAACGTCAGGTTCCCTGAGAGTTCTCAGAAGAGGTTGTGGTGTCAAGTTTTCGTAGTTAAGAAGCCACGAGTCGAAAGAAGTGTCAGGTTGAGAGTGTAGGTATGTACTAGCAACCTTTTTGGTATCGGAACTGATCTACCTGTAAACAACCGTTTCATTATAGAGACGAAAAGTTATACGATAGATATAACCAGTATTGAAAGGAAGGTTCCTAATTCTCTCAGATAATTTTTTGTTTCTGTCACACGTAAACTCCAAAGTTCCCTGCGGGATCAGAGGATCTAGGATAGAAAAGGGTAGACTAGAGTATAGGAAGAGAGGGGACGGGTGAAGTTGATGTGACTGAAAGAATAATAAGTTTGACCGATTCTTGTGGAATCTTGTAAAAGATAATTTATAAACGACAGGAGGGGGGGGGAAATAAAATGTTGTGGGAAAGGTCGTGAGGAAGTGACACTTTGAGACAAGGTTACAGGATAGAAGTCTCTTTCGAAGTGGTACAAGTTCATCGACAGATAAAGGGTAGTGAGAGATAACGGAACGAAATAAATAAAAGAAGTGTCGTCAATACTGATGATTTCGTAACGGACACGTACACATGAATAACAGAAGGGGTGGAAAGTGGGGGTACTCTTATATTAACGGTACATCAGAAAAAGACAAAACCAGTGATCATAAAGGAAATATTAATCACCTACCAATAATTTATAAACAATTTTCTTATTTATGAAAAAACCGTTGACTGGATGAAAGGGAAAAAGATCGTTATTTTTCGTTCTATCTTTTGAATCTCATTCTCTTTGTCACTCCCGTTCTTTATTGAGATGTACAGAGACCGGGAACCATTCCTTCCAAGTCTTATATTTGACTAATTATTCTTTCTCGTCAACCGATTGTCATTTAAGAAAGGTGAGGTTATAAGAGTATAACAATTGTTTCTAAACGTATACAGGTGTCCGATCCCTAAGTATCGTACCACTCATTTTCTAGTTCTTTGTTCAAACTCGGTTCCAAGATAACGGTTAATCGATTTATTCGTACTGATTCGGTTAATGGACGGTTTGGTGTCCTAAGATAACCATTTACTTTATTTTAAAGAGATGACGAAAACTCCTTCATACTTTTAATCTACTGTGCTGTGACGAGAGTCCATATATTTCGTAATCTCTTCTTTGATCTCTGGGGTTTTCCCTCTCAACGGTACTCCCCGTGGGAGAAAGACGGGGACACAGTCCGTGGTACTGAATCACTACTTTTAGGTCTGACGGACTCGAACTCAGGACGAGGACGGTCCAAGATCGGTACTCTGGAAGCCTTTCAATTGGAGAGACACGGAGCCAAAATAGTCGAAGATTTATCTGATTGTCCTCGTAAAGTATTTTCACAATATAATTTACTCAATTATAAACATTTGGATAATCTTTTCATGAACCGTGTATGATCCGTGGTATTCACGAACAATACATTTTATTCTTTTGTAAAAATGTCTCTAATTTTATTATGGGGGTCTGTTGAGAATACCTTTTTTTTCCTCTTGACCTCATAATGTCTCTACAATGTTTTTCGGTCGTACTTCTAAAAAAACCCGTACCTTTATTCCTTCCCGCATAACAACGAATTATCGATGGGTTTGGGGGAACGAAGAAATCCTGGGAAGTTTAGTCGTAAAGAAATATAAAGAAGTCGGTATCTATTGAAAGGGGAACAGAGGGGGGTAGGTGACGAAGGGACTCATGACGTCCAGACCTTCTCGATGGTCTCCGTCGTCGTGGGTCTTCTCTCTACCAACATTGACCAATGAGACTCACTTCCCTTTCTTCCTGTTTCTCCTTCGTTTCCCAATCGTCTCTCTTCGAAACACAGTAAGAGGTACTCTTACCTTTGAGGAACGAATACTCCCAAAATTTTGTTCCTTGGATGGTGGAGGTATGTCAAGTCAAGTCAAGTCAACGAGTCAGTACAGGCTGAGAAACTCTAGGGTACTTGGCGTCGTGCGGTCCGGAGGGACAGGTAGTGGTTGAGGGCCTCAAGTGGGTTTGGGTACAGGTAGCTCAGTCACTACGGTAGGTTGGTGGAGTAGGAGACAGCAGACGAAGAGGAGGACGGGAGTTAGGAAGGGTCGTAGTCCCAGAAAAGGTTACTCAGTCGAGAAACGTAGTCCATCGGTTTCATAACCTCAAAGTCGAAGTTGTAGTCAGGAAGGTTATCATATGATAAAAGACGACCGAAAAAAGGGGGAAATGAAATATATTAGAAATAACTCTAAATCCCACTCTACTTAGGAGAAGACGGTTTATTTATGTGTGTGTGTGTGTGTGTGTGTCTAAGAATTTCTACTCTAGGACAGTGAGTAGTAAAATAGTAATGAGTCGTACGATACCTGTACCTAGACTCGTTTGAGACCCTCTGTCACTTCCTGTCCCTTCGGACCACACGCCGTCAGGAACCCTAGTCTCAGTCTGTGTTGAATCACTGACTTGTTATTGGTGTCGTGAGATTCGTATATTATTTTTTAACTCATATCACTTCCTTTGTCACATCACCCATACATGGAGGTGATTGTAGTCAATGGGTTAACTGACGAGTCTGGAGAAAGAAAAGATCGAAGGTGTATCGACTCAGATCAATGGGGGTTTAAATGTCTAAATAGGAAGAGAATTCAAGTTCTCTTGTTTTCAGACCAAACCCTTAATAAGCTCCTCGGGTTCACTGGATCGTAACTGAAAACCCGAGGACAACACCTTCGTGAGACCGACGAGACCCCAGTGTGTGACTAGAAGTCCCGACGAAACCGTATAACCTAACTACTCCCCCCAGTGATGGGGGAGATAACCTCAGAGTGCAATAATATTCCTACGTAGGAGTTCGTAGAACCTCTGACCTAAAATTTCGATTACAGAACTATGGATGAGAAGGGGTATGTATTATATAAGAAGGTAAAGACATTAAACCGAAAACAAAAATTCGGGAAAACCTTCCAGATACCGTCAACAGACGAGTTTAGAGAAAGATCTTGTCTCCGAAACAGAAATAAAACTTTCACTTACAGTGAGTCAACATAGACTGAAAAACGTTGGGGTACTTGATGTGTCAGGTACCGTAAGAGGTCCGGTCTTATGACCTCACCCATCGGAAAGGGAAGAGGTCCTCTAGAAGAGTTGGGTCCCTAGTTTGGGTCCAGAGGGTGTAACGTATACCTAAGAAATGGTCGACTCGGTGGTCCCTTCGGGTTCTTATGACCTCACCCATTGGATAGGGAAGAGGTCACCTAGAAGGACTGGGTCCTTAGCTTGACCCCAGAGGACGTAACGTCCACCTAAGAAATGGTTGACTCGATACTCCCTTCGACTTCCGGGGAGAGATTATCCTGAAACCTGATTACCGTTTAACTGTGAACGGTCTGAGAAGAGGTCCGCACTTTAGAACAGAGGTTGAGGATCCTACTACCAACCCCGGATGAATAGGTATTTGTCTATAGATCTCCTTGGGTGAGTGGAAAGGACCTAAATAAATGAAAAAGTAAGAAAAAAAGAGGGGATCAAAAACACAGTCGACGACCTAACGGAGTACTGACACGAGATGTAAGTCGTCTTGTAACTCTAGAATAACTATGACCTAGAAACAAACAAAATTTTTTCGTTTAAGTTTAGTAAGATATTGGTACGAGTACACTTACCATGAACTTGGTACAGAGTTATACCAGTAAAGAAACCTATAAGATGGAACGACCGGACGGGTTTTAAGACAACAACCGTTTCCGGACGGGTGGTCTGAGATCGGAGGAGACATCCACCCATGTCTCTACCCGAGTCAGAGACGACTTATTAGTGGTGAGTACTATTTAGGGTTTCACACTATTGGTAGTCGGAGTCTCTATTATACGATAAGATAAAGTCGTAGTTTCACCACTTCCGTCGTGACTGAGTCACCAATTCAGATATCTGTCCTCAAGTTTAGGATGAAGGAGGTGAAAAACCGATTTACTGGAGATAAAGGAGGACATTATAATTGTCATGGGTAGAGTTTCCCATAATACTCCTAATCTGTTTTATTGTATACGTCTGATGAATTTCATTACTGTCTATACATCACTGACGAGGTATTCACCAATTAATAATGATAGTAACTACTCTCTCCTCTTCCGTCGTTCCCCTCTCCAACTTCTTTCTTTATTCTTTCCATGTCTCTTTTCCTTTTTAATTTCCTCACACTCCCTCTTATACATCTTCCTTCACTCATACCTCGTTTTCGCCACCCGAGAACAAAAAATATTGTTTGTCAACCGTCGATCGTCTTATGAACCTTCCTGTCAGTCTCAGTGTCATAAGTGTCCAGTACTACTCCTTCGACTCTAGTGTTTGTATTCTGACACTCAGAACCGAGAAGTTCTTTTGAAAAGGTTGTACCTTACCAGTACTCGAACGTGTGAGTCTGAGGAGAATAAAGTCACGAAAGGTCCCTTTTTCCCCTAAAGATTAAGGGAAAAGGGTAACGTAGAGTCGACGAATTTAACAAGTCTTAAGTAAGGTCCCTTCATTCATGTCAGTCACAACTGTAGATTCGAGTTACGATTTATAGTCCCTGGTAGAAACAATCCTTATCGTCGTTCTCCCTATACCCCATGTAAAAACGTGAGTCCTTTACAACCATCTTATTAAAATTCTCCGTTTGTATAGGTAAGTTGTTTCGGTTTACCATGTACTTTCATGAAGACCAAAATGACGATATTTTTGTCTGAGGGTGGAGAGTAATTACCCAGGAACTGTTTCCCTTATAAAGTAGGGACCAAAAGAGAAGTCTTTGAAGTTTTCGGGTGTGGATTCAAGTTTAAACATGGTAGAAAAGTGGCCGAGTACAAGGAACCTAGTAGGATTTGTCTCCTTAGAACCGGTCCTAGAGACATATTCTTTCGGGACCGGGAAAGGATTATGGTATACTTTTCGTCCACACTTTTTGTTGTCGTAATCGATCATAAACCATTCGTGGATGATATAAGTCTATGACACGATTGACAGTATGGACCCAATAGTAAAACTAAGAGTTTTGTTAGAATAACATGATTCTCGAGAGGGTAAAACTTCAGATATATTGTTACAACCCAACCGACTTGGGTTGTGTCGGGTCCTACCTAACGGGGGTTTATACGGTGTTACTGTATACTAAAAAAGAAAAAGAGAAAAAAACCGACGTAGTAAACACCCTTAGAGTCAAGGACCTGATCCCTAACTTGGATCCGGTGCCGTTACTTTCGGGTCTTAGTATTGGTGAACCGGTGGTCCTCTGAGAGGTATAACTAATAAAACTTATTTTCAAATAACTCTTCTTCGGTCATGTTCTTCTTTTGAGGCTAAGAAGAGACAGGGGGACTTTCGTCTTTTATTTGGAGTGTTGTAGACCTCCATATTCCTGTAGGAATAGTTGTTTCTGTCGCTTAAACCCCTGTCCTTCAAATGTGTTTGGTTGACACAATAAAATTAGATGGCGAAGTTCGGGGTTCAGACAAATGTAAGAAGTGATTGAAAACCACGAGTGTGGTTTTCGGACTCAAAGAAACAGGACAACTAAGAAGTGTTTAAACAAACAGATTTTTCATTTTCGACAAACAAAACCGGTGAAGAATCAAAGGTAAAGATACTCTGGAGACGTACGTGTTTAATTTTAAACAAAGAGTCAGAGTATTTGAATCTCTTACTTGAATACCAACGGTCCTCCCTTCCTACCCTCCTGTCCTATCAATCCCTCAAACCCTACCTGTACATGTGTGACGACATAAATTTTACCTATTGGTTGCTTCTGGATGACATATCGGGTCCCTACAATGCACCGTCGGACCTACCCTTCCCTTAAACCTCCTCTTACCTATGTACATATGTATACCGACCCAGGGAAACGACAAGTGGACTTTGATAGTGTTGTAACAATTAACCGAGACACACACACACACACACACACGAACTCACGTACGCACGTGTGTACGAGTCAGTACAGACTGAGAAACGCTGGGGTACCTGACGTTGGACGGTCCGAGGAGACAGGTGTCTTAAAAGGTCCGTTCTTTCCCAACAGTAACGGATAAGGTCCCCTAGAAGGGTAAGTCCCTAGCTTTGGTACAGAGACCACTACGGACGTAACAGTCCGGCTGAGAAAATGGTGACTCGGAGGTCCATTCGGGGATTAGTCGATATGAGGTTATATTTTATTTTTCAACTTTTTTAACTTTTTTTTTAACAAAGAAAAGAGGACGTTAGATAGGGTACAGTCAAAAAATTGTTTTATATAAATAAAAATTAACTTCCTATTAACGAAATGTCTTAAAACGACAACAGTCAAAATAATCATCAGGTCGGTGTCTTGAGTTCTCCGTCTTCTCCCTTTATAAGGGGAAAGACTGTTGTCCACCTAAAATATATTGAAAGGGTTTCAAGATTTCGATTACCTACTTACTAAGTAACGATCGACTAAGTTATTGAAACTAAAGGTAAAGTCATCTACTCCGTTCACATAGAATCTCGACGGAAAGTACATCACATGTCATCGGGAAACTTCTCGTAGTCCCTGAACTTTTGACTTGCTCACTTTCCAGTCTTTTCACACCTTGTCTTTCTTGATGTCGGAACCCTAATTGTCTTGTTTACAGGTAAAAGTCGAGATGGTTAAAGTCCGACACTTTAAAATCCACTTAACAAATTAAGTTCAGAATCTAAGATGAAAAAAAAAAGCATTACTTTAATTCTTGTAGATAGAACGAATAAAGTTACTAGAATCATACATAGTGTATTCTCACACATGTATTTTTAACACTTACGAAACGATCAAGTCAAGTCAAGTGAAGTGAAGTCAGTGAGTCAGCACAGACTGAGAAGCGTTGGGGTACTTAACATCGTGCGGTCCGAAGGGACAGGTAGTGGTTGAGGGCCTCAAGTGAGTTTGAGTGAAGGTGACTCAAAACGATCAATTCACCATAGTTTACGGAGGGACAGATCGGGAAGAAATTTTCTGACCCCTATAGGGATCTAAAGGTAAATCCAAGATAGGTTATAAAATGGGGTAGATGAACGTAAAAGACGAACAGACAGTCCCACTGATGGTGTCCGAGTTTTTGAACTGGACGGGTCACCTATGTTAGAGTTCCTTCGAGTGTAACTTCCTCAGTGTCGAAATTCACCAGTTCCCTTAGTCTCTGTGGGGTCACGCGGTTAAGATGGAAAAGGTCTTTAGGATTGGGTGATCTCAGAGACACAAGATTGAGTACGGTCCTTAAACGATCACGTAAAGGTTTCGACTATTCTCTGTGACATTCATAAAAATCTTTACTATCAAAAATGTATTTGTTCCGTTAACAAGCCTTAGTCACTCTATTATAAACGTTACTGTTTTGTGAGGGTTTCGATACAATTACAATGTATCAAATGAAACATGATTGTTGTTCGTTATAAGTAAACTGGTAATATGAAATGACAATTCGGAATTCATTGTTTTTGTCCTAAAAATCAAGTTGAAGAAGTAAAGAAAAAACTCTTGATTAAATAAATATTTTGTCCCTATTATGAGAGAAGAGGTGATTAAAATCTCAAAAACCTCCTGTATTCGTCTCATTATCGAGACTTACACGAAACTTTTGTTTCCCTTGAATTTCTCCACTTCAAAAATGTCACTATTAATATCAGTACACAGTGAGATTAGACGTCCTCGTTACTTTATTAATTCAGTATAGAGGCAATTTAAAATATATTGTGTAAGATTGCAGGGTTTTTTAACGAAGATTCAAAAAGTTTCAAAACCTGATAGATAAGGAAACAACCAAAAGACCCGTCCAGATGGTATTCGACTGTCAAGACTCGTCTTCTCAAAAAGAGTCTACAAATCTCCGACTCATGTCTATTTTAAGTCTATATATTTGAGATTTCGACTTTTTGTCTATCCAAACCTAGAATTCAGAGAAGGGTCAGTCCTCCTAGGGAAAACTCTGGGTCTTCTGGGGACGAAGATAATTTCGTCCGGTTTAAAGTTATCGGAGGAATTCTAGTTAAAGGTTTTGAATTATCTTTTAATCCTCCATAGTCGTTCCCAGTCTTGAGTGTCCAAACATCCGTTTTCTCGTTCTAGGTATCCACCACTACTCGGTAGAAAAAGTGATATTTGAAGACGTGTGTCGTACCGTAAGAAAGTCACCTCTTATTCAAAGTGAAGACACACGGAAAAATATCGGTATAACTTCTTTTCCTTCAACCAAATGACTGTTCCCTGTATGATAAAAAAAACAACAACATATTTCACGGATCGTTGTTTATAATTAGCTTACGGATAAGACATGGTCTGTGATATGACCGTGTCCGTTATATTTCTCGTTGTTTCGTTAAACTAAAGAGAGAAAAGTACGTCGAGTATAAGAACAATGTCTTTAGTTGTAATCGTCCGTCACATCACACTACACATAAAGTTTTCTCTTTTATTCCCCTTGATCCTCCCGTCACCCCTGTAGATTAGATCCGATCCTGTCACAACCCCTCCGAAGGACTTCCTTGACTACTGGTTCGACTCGGTCTAGACTTCTCATTCAATCGTAATAATCCTCTTTCCACTATTCCTAGTCCGTTACCCTTCTTACACAATTGTGATTCACTATCGTTGATTATAACGTATTAATAATTATAATTGTATACCTTATTATTAGTACATATTAATATAATATGTTAACATATATTGACATATTAATAAACATGATATACTATTAATATTAGTATATACATTATTATTATATTACATATAATAGTCTATATGTCCATAATAGACTATTATTATATATCAATATATATATATTCAAATTAATATATATGTTGATATATATTATATATCTTAATAGTCTATAGTCTATAATAGA
The DNA here is from genome assembly GCA_006410555.1 of Capra ibex. Classification (NCBI taxonomy): domain Eukaryota; kingdom Metazoa; phylum Chordata; class Mammalia; order Artiodactyla; family Bovidae; genus Capra; species Capra ibex. The sequence continues at coordinate 74,780,716 of SJYO01007492.1, forward strand.
CTATTACATATAATAGTCTATATTATACCAATATATATTAAAATTTTAACAATATTTAATATAACATAACATAATGATATATGTATATATATCACATATATTATATATTATATTAAACATATTAATACTAACTTGATCTGTACTGAGTCCTGGTAAGGAAATACTTCGGACAGGTCAGGGACAATCTTCATATTGTTCCCGGAATAGACCCATCCCCCACTACCTCTCACCATTACCCTCATTTTAAATCCTCGTCTATACTTCGTCAAACTTGAACCTGGGTCGATAAAACCCCTCTCGATAAAACCACCACCACCACCAGGTCAACGAGTCAACACAAGTTGAGAAACACCGGGGTACCTACCTCGGGTATTCCGAGAAGACGGGTACCTCAAAAGGTCCGTTCTTATAACCTCACCCAACAGTAAAGGATGAGGTCCCCTAGAAAGGATGAGTCTTTAATTTGGGTTCAGAGAAAACACAAAGGACGTAACTGTCTATCTAAGAAATGGTAATCGTGGTGGACCCTTCGTGTCGTTTCACGACTCTTTTGACTCTTTTATCCGGGACTCTGGACCTCTTCATTCTAACATACATCGGAAAGGGTGATTTTCCTGAGGAGTTGCTCGATCGAGTAAAGATCCCTAAGACTCGTAAACCTCAGTAAGTGACTCGTTAGGAAGAGTAGTAAGGGGTATATATAAATAAGTCACAACTTGTCAACTCACGGAAAAACTCTATATCACTTAACCCTTCGACCCTGGTTTCTGACTAATTTTATTTTAAAAGGTTTAATACAGGAAAGTGTTTTAATTTGGTATAATGAAAGTGTCAAAATTGTTCGTATAGAGGGACTTTATACATTAATCATGTAAACGTGTTGGTGTGTAGATAGAACACAATCAACATGTCTCTTCCCTCTTTCTGATACTTCAACGGTTCTCGACGACTTTTGGATTGAAACATATAAGAAATAAGGAAGAAATAAGGGACTTCCTTACAAGGAAGAAGAGAACGTAAATTTTGAGAACGAACCAGAGTACACATACAGAAATCTTGAAGACATAACCATAGAACGTACACGCACGATTCTTCGAAGTCAGTACGAACTGAGAAACACTACGATACCTGGCATCGGACTGTCCGTAGAAAAAGGTACCCTAAGAGGTCCGTTCTTATGACCTTACTCAACAGTACGGGAGGAGGTTCCCTAGAAGAGTTGGGTCCCTAGGTTGAGCGCAGAGGACGTCGAGGACGTAACATCCGCCTAAGAAACGACGTCGGTCCATTCTGGCACAACTACAAAATAAGTTCCTGAATAGAGAAGAATACGAACCTGGTCACAGAAAAGAGACATAAAGTCGGAATTCGGCAGTTTGTTTGTCACATAATAATAATAATAAATAAATAACTCTTACATGATCGAAAACAACACCTCTTCCGTTACCGTTGGGTGAGGTCATGAGAATGGACTTTTTAGGGTACCTGCCTCCTAGGACCATCCGACGTCAGGTACTCCAACGATTCTCAACCTGTACCGACTCGTTGAAGTGAAAGTGCACAACCTCTTCCTTTACCGTTGGGTGAGGTCACAAGAACGGACCTCTTAGGGTCCCTACCCCCTCGGACCACCCGACGACAGATACCCCAACATGTCTCATCCTGTGCTGACTTCACTGAGTCGTCGTCGTCGTCGTCGAAAACAACTCCTAGAAAAGTACACAAATAATCGATAGACATACGGAAGAAGTGTCTTTTCAGACAAATCCGGAAAAGAGGTGAAAACTAACCCAACAAACAAAAAGACCATAACTGAACATACTCGACCACGAAAATATAAAACTTTTAATTGGGAAACAGTCAACAAAGTAAACGGTAATAAAAGAGGGTAAGACTTCCAACAGAAAAGTGTAACAAATATCAAAGGAAACGACACGTTTTCGAAAATTCAAATTAATCCAGGGTGTACAAATAAAAACAAAAATAAAGGTAGTGAGATCCTCCACACAGTATCTCCTAGAACGACACTAAATACAGTGACTCACAAGAGAGAGACAAAAGGAGATTCTCAAAATATCAAAGACCTGAATGTAAATCCAGAAATTAGGTAAACCTCAAATAGCAACACCACAATCCTTTACAAGATTAAAGTGAGAAAATGTGCTTCGACAGGTTAAAAAGGTCGTGGTGAATAACTTCACTGACAGAAATAGGACAACATATAAGGACGGGGGGAAACAGTTTTTATTCCATGGGTATCCACATACCCAAATAGAGACCTGACAGATAGAATAAGGTAATCAGATATAAAGACAAAAACACGGTCATGGTATGAAAGAACTACTAACATCGAAACATCATATCAGACTTCAGTCCTTCCAACTAAGGAGGTCGAGGTAAGAAGAAAGAGTTCTGACAAAACTGTTTCTTCCTGCAATGTATCACTAGTTTCCTAGTTAGGTTCTTCTTCTATATTGTTAATATTTATATATACGTGGGTTGTATCCTCGTGACGTTATACATTCTGTTTACGATTGTTCATACTTTCCCCTTTAATTGTTATTGTGTTATTATCACCCTCTGAAATTATGGGGTGAGTGTCGATACCTATCTAGTTGATTTGTCTTTTAATTATTCCTTTGTGTTTGAAATTTACTATGTTGTCTGGTCAATCTGGATGAACTATAGATATCACGAGAAGTGGGGTTTTGTTACTTAAAGTGGAAAAAGACTTCACGTGCGTCTTGGAAGAGGTCCTATCTAGTGTAGGACCCGGTATTTAGATCGGAACCATTTAAGTTTTTTAACTTTAGTAAGGTTCGTAGAAAAGACTGGTGTTACGTCATTCTAATCTAGAGTTAATGTCCTCTTTTTGATAATTTTTAAGGTCGCATACCTCCGATTTGTTGTGCGACGACTTATTGGTTTTTTAGTGTCTTCTTTAGTTTTTTACGTATCTTTGCTTACTTTTACTTTTGTTTTACTGGGTTTTGGATACGCTGTGACATTTTCGTCACGATTCCCCTTCCAAGTATCGTTATGTCCGTATGGAGTTCTTTGTTCTTTTTTACAGTTTATTTATTGGATTGAGATGTGGATTTCGTTGATCTTTTCCTTCTTTACTTCTTGGGTTCCCAATCATCTTCCTTTATTTAGAATTTTTAATCCCGTCTTTATTTACGTTTTCCTTGTTTTCTCTGGTATCGTTTTTGGTTGTTTCGGTTTTCGACCAAGAAACTCTTCTATTTATTTTAACTGTTTGGTAATCGGTCTGAGTAGTTCTTTGTTCCTCTTTTTAGTTTAGTTATTTTAATCTTTACTTTTACCTCTCTAGTGTTGTCTGTTGTGTTTTTATGTTTCCTAGTATTCTCTAATGATAGTCGTTAATAGACGATTATTTTACCTGTTGCACCTTCTTTACCTGTTTAAGAATCTTTTCATGTTGAAAGGTTTTGACTTGGTCCTTCTTTATCTTTTAGAATTGTCTACGTAGTGTTCGTACCTTTAGCTTTGACATTAGTCTTTAAAAGGATGTTTGTTTTCGGGTCCTGGTCTTCCGAAGTGTCGACTTGAGATGGTTTTTAAAGCTCTTCTCGATTGTGGATAGGATGAGTTTGAGAAGGTCTTTTAACGTCTCCTTCCGTTTGAAGGTTTGAGTAAGATACTCCGATGGTAGTGGGATTATGGTTTTGGACTGTTTCTGCGGTATTTTTTTCTTTTGATGTCCGTTTATAATGACTACTTGTATACACGTTTTTAGGAATTGTTTTAAGATCGTTAGTCTTAGGTTGTTGTGTAATATTTCTAGTATGTAGTACTGGTTCACCCGAAATAGGGTCCCTACGTTTCTAAGAAGTTATAGGTGTTTAATTAGTTACATTATATTGTGTAATTGTTTAACTTTTCATTTTCGGTATACTAATAGAGTTATCTACGTGTCTTTCGAAAACCGTTTTAAGTTGTAGGTAAATACTATTTTTGAGAGGTCTTTCGTCCTTATCTTCCCTGTATGGACTTGTATTATTTTCGATATATACTGTTTGGGTATCGTTTGTAATAGGAGTTACCACTTTTTACCTTTTATAAAGGGGATTTCAGTCCTTGTTCTGTTCCCACGGGTGAAAGTCGTGATGATAAGTTGTATCAAAACCTTCAAAACCGGTGTCGTTAGTCTCGTCTTTTTCTTTATTTTCCTTAGGTTTAACCTTTTCTTCTTCAGTTAGAGAGTGACAAACGTCTACTGTACTAGGAGATGTATTTTTTGGGATTTCTGAGGTGGTCTTTTAATGATCTCGATTAGTTACTTATATCATTTCAACGTCCTATATTTTAGTTGTGTGTCTTTAGGGAACGTAAGGATATGTGATTATTACTGTTTTATCTTTCTCTTTAATTCCTTTGTTGAGGTAAGTGGTAACGTTGTTTTTCTTATTTTATGAATCCTTATATAGGTGGATTTCTTTGATTTCTGGATATATATCTTTTGATGTTTTGTGACCACTTTCTTTAGTTTCTCCTGTGATTATCTACCTCTTTATATGGTATAAGTACCTAGCCTTCTTAGTTATATCACTTTTACTCATATGATGGGTTTCGTTAGATATCTAAGTTACGTTGGGGATAGTTCGATGGTTACCATAAAAAGTGTCTCCATCTTGTTCACTAAAGTGTTAAACATAGTTTGATGTTTTTTAGAACTCATCGGTTTCGTTAGAACTCTTTCTTCTTACCTTCATCTCCTTAGTTGGACGGACTGAAGTCCGAGATGATGTTTCGGTGTCAGTAGTTCTGTCATACCATGACCGTGTTTCTGTCTTTATATCTAGTTACCTTGTTTTATCGGGACTCTATTTAGGTGCGTGGATACCTGTAGAATAGAAACTATTTCCTCCGTTCTTATACGTCACCTCTTTTCTGTTAGAGAAATTGTTCACCACGACCCTTTTGACCAGTTGGTGAACATTTTCTTACTTTTATCTTGTGAAAGATTGTAGTATGTGTTTTTATTTGAGTTTTACCTAATTTCTAGATTTACATTCTGGTTTTTTTATTTTGAGGATCTCCTCTTGTATCCGTTTTGTGAGAGGCTGTATGTAGTGTCGTCGTAGGAGAACTGGATGGAGGGTCGTATAACCTTTATTTTTGTCTTTATTTGTTTTCCCTAGATTAATTTTAATTTTCGAAAACGTGTTGTTTCCTTTGATATTCGTTCCACTTTTCTGTCGGAAGTCTTACCCTCTTTTATTATCGTTTACTCCGTTGATTGTTACTTAATTAGAGTTTTTATATGTTCGTTGAATACGTCGAGTTAAGGTCTTTTTATTTACTGAGTTAGTTTTTTTCCCGGTTTCTTGATTTATCTGTAAAGAGGTTTCTTCTGTATCTCTACCGATTGTTTGTGTACTTTTCTACGAGTTATAGTGAGTAATAGTCTCTTTACGTTTAGTTTTGGTGTTACTTCATGGTAAAGTATGGTCAGTCTTATCGACGATAGGTTTTCAGATGTTCGTTATTTACGACTTCTCCCACACCTCTTTTCCCTTGGGAGAATATGACAACCACCCTTACGTTTGATCATGTCGGTGATACCTCTTGTCACACCTCTAAGGAATTTTTTGACCTTTATCTTGACGGTATCCTGGCCCGTTAGGGTGACGACCCGTATGTGTGGCTCCTTTGGTCTTAACTTTCTCTGTGCACATGGGGTTACAAGTACCGTCGTGACAAATATTATCGGTCCTGTACCTTCGTTGGATCTACAGGTCATCGTCTACTTACCTATTCTTTCGACACCATGTATATGTGTTACCTTATAATGAGTAGGTAATTTTTCTTATGTAAACTTAGTCGAGATTACTCCACCTACTTTGACCTCGGTTAATATGTCTCACTTCATTCGGTCTTACTTTTTGTGGTTATGTCATATGATTACGTATACACACCTTAAATCTTTCTACCATTACTATTGGGACATACGTTCTATCGTTTTCTCTGTGTCTACATATCTTGTCAGAAAACCTGAGACACCCTCTCCCGCTCCCACCCTACTAAACCCTTTTACCGTAACTTTGTACATATTATAGTATACACTTTACTTAGCGGTCAGCTCCAAGCTACGTACTCTGTCCTACGAGTCCCGACCACGTGACCCTACTGGGTCTCCTACCATACCCCTCCCTCCACCCTCCCCCCAAGTCCTACCCCTTATGCACATGTGGTCACCACCTAAGTACAGTTACATACTGTTTTGTTTATTTTATGACATTTCATTAATAGGAGGTTAATTTTATTTATTTAAATATAACTTTTTCTTTCTGACGAAACATACAAACCCAGAAAACGTAAAGGTATAGTTAACACTTTAAAAAATAAGATCAAGACACCTTTTACAGTAACCATTAAACTATCCCTAACATACTTAGACATCCAACGTAAACTACCATATCAGCAAAAGTGTTATAAATCAGAAGGTTAGTTCCTTATACCTTATAGAGAGGTAGACAAATACAACAGAAGTTAAAGAAAGAAGTCACAGAATTAATCTCTTTACGTTTAGTTTTGATATTACTCTATGGTGGAGTGTGGTGAGTCTTACTGGTAGTAGTTTTTTTTCAGATGTTTGTCATTTTCGACCCCTCCCACACCTCTTTTCCTTTGGAAGAACGTGACAATCATCCTTAGATTTAACTATGTCGGTTGTATCTTCTATCATACCTCTAAGAAAATTTTGGATCTTTGTTTTGTGGTATACTGGGTCGTTAGACCGTATTTGGGACTCCTTTGGTTTTGACTTTTTCTGTGTACATGTGGTCACAAGTGACGTCGTGGTAACTGTTCTAGATCCTGTACCTTAGTTGCATCTACAGGTAGTTGTCTACTTACCTATTTCTTCGACACCATGTATATATGTTACTTATTATGAGTCGGTATATTTTCTTTGTCAAGTCAGTCAAGATTACTCCACCTACTTGGATCTCGGATATATGTCTCACTTCATTCAGTCTTTTTTTGTTTATAACATATGATTATACACACACACCTCTATATATATATACTCTTCCTTTACGGTTGGGTGAGGTCATGAGAACGGACCTTTTAGGGTACCTACCTCCTCGGACCGTCCGATGTCAGGTACCCCAGCGTTGCTCAGTCTGTGTTGACTCACTGATATCATATCACTATCAGTGAGTCAGTACAGGTTGAGAAACACTGAGGTACCTAATATCAGACGGTCTGAGAAGACAAGTACCTTAAGAGGTCCGTTCTTATGACCTCACCCAACGGTAAAGAAAGTATATATATATATATATATATATATATATATATACCTTAAATCTTTCTACTATGACTACTTTAATAAACGTCCTGTCGTTACCAATGTGTCTGTATTCTCTTGTCTGAAAACTTGTACCTCCACCACCACTCCTCCTTCCTCTCCTACCCTCTATACCTCTCTTATTGTACCTTTGTATGTAATGGTATATATTTTATCTATCGATCACCCTTAAACGATATACTGAGTCCCTTGAGTTTGGTCCCGAGACATTGTTGAATCTCCCCGCCCTACCCTCCCTCCACCCACCTCTTAGGGTCCCTACCCTCTCGGAACCACGACGGTATATACCCCAGCGTATCTCAGCCTGTGCTGACTTCACTGAAACGTAGTCGTCGTCGTCGTTTATATTTTCTCCACAAATCATTGACTGTTGTGAGAAACTCTCTTAATAAAGAGTTAAGAAATCGATGAAATCTATGTTGACAAACAAGAGATTACGGTAGAAATAATTTACATAGTACGTTATAATCTTCTACCGCTGTTTTTTTTTTAGTTCAAAAGAAATCGAGACAGTTTAGTGCTAAGGACTACTTATACAAGAACTTTTACCACCTTTCAAAAAGATAAACTATCACCTCTTATAACCATAAACCGTGTCTTAGACCGAACCTACTAAACCAATTTATACTCATGGCCTGTACACTACCTTGTAAATTTAAATCAAGTCTACACAGGATGGTCAACGTATCCAATATACGTAACTATTCTTTATTGTGGAAAATGGGGCAACGTCGACTCTTTCGTTATATCCAGTGGTTGTCGAGATGTCCCCGGTAGACTCTTTAAAGACGGTCTCAAGAGTGAGAACGATCCAGACGAGTTTGGTCGTTCCAGACTAGACCTTTATGCCGGCGTTATACACGGCGGTCGCAAAGGTCGACATGCGCTACCTGTAGCCGAAGTAATTCAACCTGATTGGCTTGAAGGAATTTACCTTCCTTGTGTAGTTGTAAAACGTCGTGTAGTCGGAATACGTCTTTGTCATGATCGAGAAACATATAATTTTTTTTTCGAAATTTTTAAAGTTTTTCTTTCTTTCTTTATCGTCGTAAGGAGTAGACAAACAAAATGAAGGTCCTTTAAACTTCTATAAATGTCGTATGAAAGACTACAATTTGTCTTGACTTTGAGGTTATGAAACCGGTGGAGTACGCTTCTCAACTGAGTAACCTTTTCTGAGACTACGACCCTCCCTAACCTCCGTCCTCCCTTTCCCCTGCTGTCTCCTACCCTACCGACCTACCGTAGTGGCTGAGTTACCTGTACTCAGACTCACTCGAGACCCTCAACCACTACCTGTCCCTCCGGACCGAATGACGCTAAGTACCCCAGCGTTTCTTAGGCTGTGGTGACTCGCTGACTTGACTTGACTTGACTTCGTAAGTTGTAATCAAGGACTTAGGAATTATTGACTGGAGTTCTTTCCTCCATAGTGACGAAAGAGATTCTATATGTACTTACGTCAATAAAGTAATTACATAATATCAAAAACACATGTCTTGAAAGTGGAGGAAATAATTTAAATAGGGTTATAATTATAAAATAAGAAAAACTAAGCTAACATTTATTCTAATAAAAGAATTAAAGAATACCGAGTAATAGTCACATATATTTTTGTTCAATAAACATATAACCAAAATATGGAACGTAAAAATGATTTAAATAATAAAGATCGTCCAAAAAAAAAAAAAAACCACTTCCCAAACACCAAAAGATATACATTATAATATAGTAGACGTCTCTCCTAAAATCAAGAAGGAAAAGTCAACCTTACGCAAAATCAAGAAAAAGAACAGATTAATGAGACAGATCATGATACTGAAGGTGATGATACGACTTATGTTCACCACCGTCACCGAACAAGGACTAAAATCTCCTTGAGTACAAAAGCGACAACTCAAACTGTGATCGACGCCCGAACAGTATATACCAGATATATTACAATTCCATAAAGGAAATATGGATAAAAATCTCTTAAAAATACTAATTAATTGCTATTAAAAAAAGTTTTTTAAAACGTAGATGACTTTATCAGTATAATAAAAATGAGATAATTACACTACGTAGTGTAACTAACTAAACGTCTACAATTCAATAGGAACGTAACGTCTCCATTTAGGATGGACCAGTACCGTATATTAGAAAAACTACATAAAAAGTTAACCAAACGATTATAAAACGACTCCTTAAAACGTAGACACAAGCAGTCTCTACACACACACACACACACACACACACACACACACACACGATTTAGTGAAGTCAACACAGGTTGAAACACTGTAATACCTGACATCCGGTAGTCCGAAGACACAGGTACCCTAAAGGGTACATTCTTATGACCTCACCTAAAGGTAAAGGAAGAGGTCCCCTAGAAAGGTTGAGTCCCTGGTTTAGATGTAGAAGACGTAATGTCCGTTTAAGAAATGGTGACTCGGTGGACCCTGTGGGGAAACGACACATATGTACACACGTTTAAACAAAGGTCTGTAAATTCGTTTCTTGAAAACCTCAGAGGTTGTAGATAGATGAACTCATCTTTCGTTGATAACATGAACTTTGAGTTACATGTCAAAAATCAAAAATTCATACGTCTAAACTGACTTATAGGAGTGGTCAGTATGAGAGTTTAATGAGCATCTGTAAAATTTATTAACAAAAGTAGAGAGGAACCTTTTACCATGTAGTGAATCAAGATTCAGGAGTTTAAATATAATTTAACAGTTCTGTGACCCACAGTGGTTCTGAGGTTGTATTAAAGATTTAAAACAAAAATTACAGTCGAAACACGTCATTCGTGTAACATCACACACCAAACTTGGTCTTTTTCGTACTACTCTTTTTATATACGTTAGATGAATTTTCTGTATCAATAGTATTTTAAAATCAGTGGATTACTATATCGTAAATGTAAGAATTTAGTTTGTAACGAACTTTATGTTCACCTTTAACGGTCTTTCTACCAATATAAAGAAAAGTAAGGTCAATTGAACCGGTCAATTTGTTAGAGAACTACCACAGAGAACAGGACGAGTGACGTCACTAAAGAAGATTAAAGATAGACCAACTCGATACATCGGATTATAAGTGTTTGACCAATGGATCTTCAGTCAAAAGAATGACGATTCAAGAAAGAAAGTAGTCATACAATGTTACGGAATTGTCTGACCCGATTTAGAGTTTCTATTAGATAAGATAATTACCAAAGTGTTTTTGTAAATTATTTATATTTTAGATATAAAAAGACAGTCAATAATAAAAGATAGTCAATATTTTAGAGGTAAAAAGATAATTAATTACTCTTAATTAATCACAACTATAAGGGTTGGGATTCGTTCTACTTTATAATCGTAAACAAAGAAAGTTAGAGAAGTAAAACAACTTTGGTCGACCTCAAAATAAAGAAATAATCAAAAATTTTAGTAAAGGACGAAATAATTAATAGAGGATCATTATAAATACAATTTTAACAATAAGAGTTGTCAAACCCTTAAATGATGATGACAAAAGAAACCAGTGATCATATAGAACTTCAAGGTATCGAAGGGGGAGAAAAACCTTTATAAATAAAACGAGATATAAAATTTAACTTCACATCAATTAAATGTTGTGGTGTGATCAAAGTCCACATGTGGTATCGTTGAGTTGTGAAAATATCTAATATAAGGTGACTTTCAGTGGTTTTGTATTACTAATATAAAGGGACACGATATGTTATGTAGGGACATCGGACAGACAAAAATATGTAAACATGAAGAGTTAGGTACGGGGTAGGACAAAGAGGGGTGAAGAGAGAGGGGAGACCATTGGTGGTCAGACAAGAGATACGGACGTTTAGACAAAACAATATAAGTAAACAAAATAAAAACCTAAAGTGTTTATGAATTGGAGGTTATAGATGGAAAGAGACAGAATAAAATGAATCATATTATAGGAAGTTCAGGTGGGTATAACAATGTTTATCGTTTTGAAATACAAAAAAATACAGACTCATCATAAAGTAATGTGTGTGTACGTGTGTATATACACACACACATATATATATATGTGTGATGTAGAAAAAATTTTTAGTTAAATAAATAAAATAAACCCCCGATTAATGATATGTTACAACATTACCAAAAACGGTATGTAACTGTATTTAGTCGGTACCCACATGTATACAAGGGGTAGGACTTGGGGGGAGGGTGGAGGGAGGGGTAGGGAGTCCCAGTAGGGTCACGTGGTCGGGACTCGTGGGACAGAGTACGTAGTTTGGACCTGACCACTAGACAAAGTGTATGCTATTATATGTACAAAGTTACGATAAGAGAGTTTAGTAGGGTGGGAGTAGAGGGTGTCTCAGGTTTCAGACAAGAAATGTAGACACAGAGAAAACAACAGAGTGTATATCCCAGTAACAATGGTAGAAAGATTTAAGGTATATATACGTAATTATATACCGTTGGGTGAGGTCATGAGAACGGACCTCTTAGGGTACCTCCCTCCTCGGACCGTCCGATGTCAGGTACCCCAGTGTTTTTCAACCTGTGTTGACTCGCTGAAGTGATAGTGATATGACATAACCACAAAAAGAAAGACTGAATGAAGTGAGACATATTATCCGAGGTCATAGTAGGTGGAGTGATCTTGACTAAGTTTACGTAAGAATAGATAAGCAGACGACTACCTGTAGATCCAACGAAGGTACAGGATCGATAACATTTGTCACGACGTTACTTGTAACCCCCATATACACAGAGAAAGTTAAGACCAAAGGAGTCAATGTGGTGTAGAAAGATTTAGGTAAATAAACAACTACTTGTGAATCTAACGAGGGTATAGAAACGATAACATTTGGTACGACAATTATTGTAACTCCACGTCTGTAGAAAAGTTTGATCGTAAAAAAAAAAGTCTATATATGGGTCCTCACCTTAACACCCCAGTATACAACCGACAGTACTTGGTTAAGGTGAGAACCCATATATAGACTTTGTTCTTTACGATCAAACTTTTCTACAGACGTGGAGTTACAATAATTGTCGTACTAAATGTTATCGATTCCATACCTTCGTTGGATTCACAAGTAGTTGTTTATTTACCTAAATTTTTCTACACCACATTGACTCCTTTGGTTTTAACTTTCTCTGTGTACATGGGGGGTTACAAGTAACGTCGTGACAAATGTTATCGATCCTGTACCTTCGTTGGATCTACAGGTAGTTGTATACTATCTGAGCTATTTCCTGTCTTTACCATACCTAGATTGTCTTCGTCTTCTATAATTCTTCTCCACCGTTCTTATGTGTCTTCTTGACATGTTTTTTCTGGAAATACTGGGCCTATTAGTGCTACAACACTGGTGATTAGATCTCGGTCTGTAGGACCTTACACTTCAGTTCACCCGGAATCTTCCGTAGTGATACTTGTTTCGTTCACCTCCACTACCTTAAGGTCATCTCGATAAAGTTTAGGACCTTCTACTACGACACTTTCACGACGTGAGTTATACGGTCGTTTAAACCTTTTGACTCGTCACCGGTGTCCTGACCTTTTCCTGTCAAAAGTAAGGTTAGGGTTTCTTTCCGTTACGACTCCTTACGAGTTTGATGGCGTGTTAACGTGAGTAGAGTCTACGATCATTTCACTACGAGTTTTAAGAGGTTCGGTCCGAAGTCGTTATGTACTTGGTACTTGAGGGACTACAAGTTCGACCAAAATCTTTTCCGTCTCCTTGGTCTCTAGTTTAACGGTTGTAGACGACCTAGTACCTTTTTCGTTCTCTCAAGGTCTTTTTGTAGATAAAGAAGAAATAACTGATACGGTTTCGGAAACTGACACACCTAATGTTATTTGACACCTTTTAAGACTTTCTCTACCCTTATGGTCTGGTGGACTGGACGGAGAACTCTTTGGATATACGTCCGGTCCTTCGTTGTCAATCTTGACCTGTACCGTGTTGTCTGACCAAGATTTATCCCTTTCCTCATGTAGTTCCGACATATAACAATGGGACGAATAAATTGTATATACGTCTTATGTAGTACTCTTTGCGACCTGACCTTCTTTGTGTTCGACCTTAGTTCTAACGACCCTCTTTATAGTTATTGGAGTCTATACGTCTACTGTGGTGGGAATACCGTCTTTCACATCTCCTTGAGTTTTCGGAGAACTACTTTCACTTTCTCCTCTCACTTTTGCAACCGAATTTCGAGTTGTGAGTCTTTTGCTTCTAGTACCGTAGACCAGGGTAGTGAAGTACCCTTTATCTACCCCTTTGACACCTTTGTCACAGTCTGAAATAAAACCCCCCCGAGGTTTTAGTGACGTCTACCACTGACGTCGGTACTTTAATTTTCTGGGAATGAGGAACCTTCCTTTCGATACTAGTTGGATCTATCGTATAAGTTATCGTCTCTGTAATGAAACGTCTGAATACAGGCAGATCAGTNCACCTTTGTCACAGTCTGAAATAAAACCCCCCCGAGGTTTTAGTGACGTCTACCACTGACGTCGGTACTTTAATTTTCTGCGAATGAGGAACCTTCTTCTCAATACTGGTTGGATCTATCGTATAAGTTTTCGTCTCTGTAATGAAACGTCTGAATACAGGCAGATCAGTTCCGACACCAAAAAGGACATCAGTATATACCTACACTCTCAACCTGACACTTCTTCCGACTCGCGACTTCTTAACTACGAAAACTTGACACCACAACCTCTTCTGAGAACTCTCAGGGAACCTGACGTTCCTCTAGGTTGGTCAGGTAAGATTTCCTCTAGTCGGGACCCACAAGGAACCTTCCTTACTACGATTTCGACTTTGAGGTCATGAAACCGGTGGAGTACTCTTTACAACTGAGTAACTTTTTCTGAGACTACGACTCTCCCTAACCCCCGTCCTCTTCTTCCCCTGCTGTCTCCTACTCTACCGGCCTACCGTAGTAGCTGAGCTACTTACGCTCAGACTCACTTGAGACCCTAAACCACTACCTGTCCCTCCGGACCGCACGACGCTAAGTACCCCAGCGTTTCTCAGCCTGTGCTGACTCGCTGACTTGACCTGACTACAACCGACATCAAAGTCAAAAACTCCTTTTAGGCATGACAAAAGGTATCACTGAAATAATTAAATGTAAGGGTAGTATTCCCATGGTCGCAAGGGAAAAAAGGTGTAGTAGTGATACTAGTCATAAACAGTAAACATCTGAAAAACTATTATCGTCAAAACTGTCCACAATCTACTATAGAGTAACACCAGAACTATACGTAAAGAAACCACTAATCACTTAATTCGTAGAAAATTACACAACCAACCGGTAGACATATAGAAACCCTTTTACAGATAAATACTGAAGACGGGTGAAAATTTAGTCCATTAAACGACAAAAGTCAACTCAACTCAAGTCAAGTCAGGGAGTCAGTACAGACTGACAAACTCTGAGGTACTAAGTGTCGTGCGGTCCGGAGGGACAGGTAGTGGTTGAGGGCCTCAAGTGAGTTTCAGTGCAGGTAGCTCAGCCAGTACGGTAGGTTGGTAGAGGAGGAGACAGCAGGGGAAAAGGAGGATGGGGGTTAGGGAGGGTCGTAGTCTCAGAAAAAGTTACTCAGTCGAGAAGTGTACTCCACCGGTTTCATGACCTCAAAGTCGAAATCGTAGTAAGGAAGGTTCCTTGTGGGTCCCGACTACAGGAAATCCTACCTGAACAACCTAGAGGAACGTCAGGTTCCCTGAGAGTTCTCAGAAGAGGTTGTGGTGTGAAGTTTTCGTAGTTAAGAAACCACGAGTCGGAAGAAGTGTCAGGTTGAGAGTGTAGGCATGTACTGATGTCCTTTTTGGTGTCGGAACTGATCTACCTGGAAATAACCGTTTCACTACAGACACGAAAAGTTATAAGATAGATCCAACCAGTGTTGAAAGGAAGGTTCCTCATTCGTAGAAAATTAAAGTACCGACGTCAGTGGTAGACGTCACTAAAACCTCTGGTTTTTTTATTGTAGACTGTGACAAAGGTGTCAAAGGGGTAGATAAAGGGTACTTCACTATCCTGTTCTACGGTACTAGAAGCAAAAGACTCACAACTCGAAATTCGGTTGAAAAAGTGAGAGGAGAAAGTGAAAGTAGTTCTCCGAAAACTCAAAGAGAAGTGAAAGACGGTATTCCCACCACAGTAGACGTATAGACTCCAATAACTAGATAAAATTTAAAACAATCTCATACGGTAACTCATTTAATTCACATGAGTCCTTCATATATCAGACTCAGGTATTTATAAACGTTTACAGGAATGAATGAGAGAATACATTTATTGAATCGACCGGGATCTGAGGTAATAACAAAATAAAATAAAATAAATCCTTAATCCGAACGTATATTCTTTTCACTTGAGACCCGCAACCACTACCTGTCCCTCCGGACCGTACGACGCTAAGTACCCCAGAATTTCTCAGTCTGTGCTGACTCGTTGACGTGACTCGACTTATTTAAATCTTTTGAGTTCAAGAACCATTGCATCCTTACATAGACTTGAGTATAGGTGTTACCGATGGCTCGAGATAAAACCTACAAACTTGGTATCAATAAGGTAAGACTAAAAAATTTGCGTAAAAAAAGAATTACCAATTTCGTCTACATGTTACGTACAAATTTTCCGGTGTTTGTCCGATAAAACCAATCGGATTTCGGTCTTTCTGGGATGTATGGAGTTATACGTTTTTAAAGAAAGTACTAAAACGGGAAAACTAAGACTTAGAAAGTTATCTTTCGTGACTACTAGTCTCATAGACAGGGAATTACGACCCCATCAAGTCGACGGACGGTGTCCCAATCTAGTACAGGAGATAAAATCTGGAGGAAAGATAAACAGATCAATAGGTACAACCCCCTTTTTGATTAGTCTATAACGTCTGTCCGAGTCTCCATACAATTACCCTTTTGTAAAATATCCGATATGTAAAATAGTTAGTATGAGTTAACAGTGTACTCGTAATATGAACACGAAAGTCGTTATTTAAAATCGGTCGTCATAATGTGTAGTATCACCATTATGAGACATTTTGAAGTAATCTCTTAAAATAAAGATAGTATTGATGACTCCCGTTGTCACATCAAATTTTCATTTTGTTATTGAAAGAAAAGAAAAAAATATATGACTAAGATATATATATATATTAAAATCTTTTGTATGTAATTAGAGATCATTAATGTTTTAGTCAACAACCGACTCTCATCCTCGACCCCGATCCCCTTCGTGTCCTAATGTGTCACTTATATAACCTCTACTATTTATTCAAGTAACAAAAGTAACACTACTACTACAGTGTTAACATACGTATGCGGTTTTGATAATATATCAAAATTATACACTTTAAATAACATACAGTAAACTTTCATAAAAATTTACAAATTTTAACAGTATTTTATGTATATTGTAGTTAAAATTTTTTCAGTCTATTCCTTGTTTGAATTAAGGTAGACACTATAATTAAAGGGAATTGGTACATTGGATTGTGTAAGTGTTTAAGACCCTAATCTTATGTTAATAGAAACCTCCCAGTAATAAGATATATGTTGAGTCATTTAACATAGATAATTAATCAAGAATGAACCTTAAAAAAGATCTGAAGGTAATACACTGTTGTATATCAACAACAATGACTTTACTGACTTTGTCATTGAAAGTCACAACTATCCCTCTTTTTGTAAACCATTTGTTAAGTGAATCTAAACATACAGTCTAGAATTCCGGACAGACCCAGTCAACGTATAGTGACGACAACAGAAGAGTAGGACCATAATTATAACAAACCCCTGTCGTCAGGAAAGATGTCTGGTCGGGTTACATCACCGGGAAGAATTCATCCATTATATTTAAATTCTCAATTAAAGGAAGTCAAAGAATCACGTACTACATGAATTCCGATGGACTACAGTAGAAAGTAGATCCAACCTCTGTTAGGAAATTTAATACGAAGAAGGTCATACGTATTAGGGGACTAATATCTAGTCCCCCGTAGACTAGAAGTGGGTTTTTATCTAATGTCACTAGTCAAAGTCTTTGTTCGAATCTTATAAAAAAATTATTGAGTTAATTAATTCGAAATGTTGTTACATTGTATCATTTTTATCGCTGAACCCTTTACTCTAAATCTGTTATTTATGCCTAGAGTTACTCGTTTTGATCTTAAATTGTACCCGAAGGGTACACCGAGTCACCATTTCTTGGGGGACGGTTCGTCCTCTGTACTCAAGTCAGGGATCCAGCCCTTCTAGGAAACTTCTTCCTTTACCGTAGGGTAAGGTCATAAGAACGGACTTTTAAGGGGGAATGTCTCCTCGGAGCACCCGACGTCAGGTACCCCAGTGTTTCTCGACCTGTACTGAGTCACTAATTTGTCGTAGTCATCGTCGTCGTCTTAAAATATAACTTCGCGTTAGTAAAAAAAGAGATTTTAATGGGATTAAAAATGGTTTGTGTCGGTTCAATTATAATCAAACAAACGTTTTATTCAGACCAATAGATTAGTGTATCTGAAACTTTTTTAGTCGACACGACTTTGAGTATTCCTTAGAGTGTGACTCGAAAATTTTCGAAGAGTCTAACTTGAAAATTTTCCTCATAGTTCCAGTCAGTTCGGTGTGGTTACCGAACATTGTCTAAGACGGACGTCATAGATAGTTAAACCCACTTAAGAAGAGAAGAGTTCCAGGAGTTTTATAGAACTCTATATGTGTATCTGTGTGTGTGTATATATTAACGTGATACATATTAGGGTCAAACGTACTAAAGTCAAGGGTTGGTTCCTAGTTTCGACCCGGTCTCGTCACTGCCGTGACTTAGGATTGGTGATCCGGTGGTCCCTTGAGGAAACTCTAAGAACTTGAACAATTCTCCACTGGAAGGAATGAGTAACTATTCCGAAGACCGTGGACTCTCAAAGATTAAAGACCTCCCTAGTGCATCCCTCCTTTCTCTTTGTAAAGTTAGGATAAATGTTTCATATTAAATGGTTCAACGATATTTAGTATTAGTCGAATTCCCGTTTACAAGGAAATTTAGACTTTATGTTTCTAATTCGGTCATTATACAGTCTGTTTTACAGTATGTTCAATATTAATATAAAAAACCAAGTAAGTTAGGATACATTAATTAAAAACAAGACGAGTTCGGACAAAGAAAGGTAATCAAAACAACTGGAACGGAGTACTGACTCCTACTATTACTGTCTATTAAAGTTATTCAAACACTCCAAAAACAATTCCGATCACACTAAACAGGTCACTTCCCTCACGGAACCAGTGACCTCTGAGATCTTTCATATGGTGGTTCTTCTTACAGTAAAGGAAAAAGTGACACTCTCGTAACCGAAACGTAGTGCCCTTCCTAAATTGGGTAGTCTATCTTTTTACCTCAACAAGTCCCTCGACCTTTCTCAGTTCACTGACAGAACCCACACGGTAGTCAAGTCAAGTTAGCGAGTCAGTATAGGCTGAGAAACACTGGGGTACTTAGCGTCGTGTACTTGAGGAATAACGGTTTAAGTCTGAATTTAACTTCTTTCATCCCTTTTGGTGAACTGGTAAGTCCATACTGGATTTAGTTTAGGGAATACTAATATGTCACCTTCACTCTTTATCTAAATTCCCTAATCTAGACTATCTGTCTCGCGGACTACTTGATACCTGCCTCCAAGCCCTGTAACATGTCCTCTGTCCCTAGTTCTGGTAGGGGTACCTTTTCTTTACGTTTTTTCGTTTTACCGACAGACCCCTCCGGAATGTTTATCGACACTTTTCTTCTCTTCGTTTTTCGTTTCCTCTTTTCCTTCTTATAAGGGTAAACTTACGGCTCAAGGTTTCTTATCGTTCCTCTCTATTCTTTCAGAAGGAGTCGGTAGTCACATTTTTTTTTTATCTCCTTTTGTTGTCTTACCCTTTCTGATCTCTAGAGAAGTTCTTTTAATCTCTATAGTTCCCTTGTATAGTACGTTTCTATCCGAGCTATTTCCTGTCTTTACCATACCTGGATTGTCTTCGTCTTCTATAATTCTTCTCCACCGTTCTTATGTGTCTTCTTGCCATGTTTTTTTCTAGAAGTACAGGCTCAATTAGTACTACCATACTAGTGAGTGGATCTCGGTCTGTAGGATCTTATACTTCAGTTCACCCGGAATCTTTCGTAGTGATACTTGTTTCGTTCACCTTCACTACCTTAAGGTCAACTCGATAAAGTTTAGGACTTTCTACTACGACACTTTCACTACGTGAGTTATACGGTCGTTTAAACCTTTTGAGTCGTCACTGGTGTCCTGACCTTTTCCAGTCAAAAGTAAGGTTAGGATTTCTTTCCGGTACGGTTTCTTACAAGTTGGATGGCGTGTTAACGCCAGTAGAGTGTACGATCATTTCACTACGAGTTTTAAGAGGTTCGGTCCGAAGTCGTTATGCACGTGGCACTTGAAGGTCTACAATTTCGATTTAAATCTTTTCCGTCTCCTTGGTCTCTAGTTTAACGGTTGTAGACGCCCTAGTAACTTTTTCGTTCTCTCAAGGTCTTTTTGTAGATAAAGACGAAGTAACTGATACGGTTTCGGAAACTGACACACCTAGTGTTATTTGACACCTTTTAAGACTTTCTCTACCCTTATGGTCTGGTGGATTGGACGGAGAACTCTTTAGACATACGTTCAGTTCTTCGTTGTCAATCTTGACCTGTACCTTGTTGTCTGACCAAGGTTTATACCTTTCCTCATGCAGTTCCAACATATAACAGTGGGACGAATAAATTGAATATACGTCTCATGTAGTACTCTTTGCGACCCACATGGTATCGGGACTGACAAATTAAGTGTCGATAACAAATGGGTAGGATTAAGGAGAGAAAATCCTGTTTGACAACGATACCAAGTTCCTGTAGTCCTACCGTTTTCAGACTGTACTCCCCGATTAAAAAATTTATTCATATTACCGGAAATAGATGGACACGGTGTTAGAATTGTCTAAGACAAAAACGGAAACGTACTTTCGGTCAAACCCGTAATCACACCCGGAGTTAAAACTACTGTCTATTGTAAAATATAGTCTTGTATATACTAGAGGTCCTTAAAGTATATTAAAGACCTTGTGGATATTTTATGTAAAAATATCTGTATCGCATTTTTTCCGAATTGCAATGGAAAATGAACTACTACAAAGGGTACTTTAAATTAGATGGTTTATTAGGGTCAATCAAATTATAAAAAGACTCAAGGGACTTCGTAGGATTTCAATCGATCTCTTTCTTTAAGTCACATAATAGTTTTCGTCGTAAGATTGTCTTGAAACACAAGTATTATCTGTCTTGGTTTAAGGTTGGACATAATCGAATGACAATTATTGTTATAAGTAAATTGATTAATTAAAGTCAGATTAGAATTATTTAAGACCGGTACATGTTTTGAGAAAAAAGTTCTAAGAAAAAGATGTTTAAAAAGTATCGAAAGATTTAGGTAAAATTAACGAGGGTAAAAAAAGGGTGGGACAGAGGTTGTTTATATATAGGTCAGAAGTATAGAAGATAGTAACTGTTGTATATATGACTAAAGAAATCTGTGGTTTTATGAAAAAAACTAGTAAAATCATCGAAATTAATGTACATAATAGTAACATTGGACATTTTCGGAACACTCACTTCAGCGAGTCGGCACAGGTTGAGAAACGCTGGGGCACCTGACATTGGATGGTCCGAGGAGGTAGGTACCCTAAAAGGTCCGTTCTCATGACCTCACCCAACGGTAAAGGAAGAGGTCCCCATTTTCGGAATTATAGTATATACAAACAATTAGGACTTTATGACCATACTGTATGTCAATTGTTAATGAACGAAGAACTAAAATTTAATTTAACTATAACTATACCATTTTCGGAATTATAGTTAAATTTTGGTAGAAAAGTATAAAGTAACCGAATGTCGACTTTAAGAGGTAAAGACCTTTTACATGGAGTTCCCCAACGTAACCCTTTGTTTAAACTCAAAGGGTACCGACCGTGTGAATGTGTATCTGTTTACGTCTGTATGTGTGTTTCTGGTCTTAGATTAAGGAAGTCCTGTTTTTGTTTTCCCGCTTCAGGTTGTTAAAAGAGTTCAAAAAATTCCTTCTTAAAGAGGAAATTTCTTGTTTATTTTACATTTATCTTCCTATCCCCTTAGTACTGGTACCTATAGTGCCGTTAAATTGACCGTTTACGTTTTGGTTTTTATTGTAAGTCTTGTCCAATTTAAATGAATAAACTCGAATTTCTCAGAGAAATGTGTAAAATGGAAACCAAACGTCAAGATTCCGGTTTCAAGAGTCCGTTTCACCCGACACAAACATAAAGTTTCCGTACTAATCTCAATTTTGAAGTTCGAAAAAGGATCCTTATAAAAACAACAGAGTCCCAGTCTTAAGATTAAAATAGTTTGATCGAAAAAGATTGATACATACGTTTTTTCTTGGTCAAAACCTTAAAGTTTTCTCGAAGTAGAATTGATTAAAAAAGGTCTCAGATTTGTTAAAACACTGGTGTGTCAAAATTTATTATAAAGAATCAGTATCCAAGTATCGATATTATTCTAATAAAAAGGTTTTACACTGGGCCTCCCGTACGAGGGGTCTTTACTTTTTGTTTCGTATTTACCACCGAGATTTCGGTTTGTAATCGCAGATTTATTCGTTCCTTAGTAAAGTGTTTATACTATCTGCAGGTTATCGATGAGAAGAAAGGTTGTCCCATGGGGTGTAGTTATGTTTTGTTTGTCCGAATAAACTCCTCCTTTCGGGTCCCATGTCTCCTTCCCTCCAAAACCAACATGTGTGCTTTCGCTGAATGGGAGGATATAACTCAGACAGTTGAGGGTTTACAGATGATTACAAGTAAACATATCTGTTTGGTTTTGGTCTCGGAACGAAGGAAGTAGAGTCTTAACTTTCGTGACCCTCGGTCGTTACGGACCAGTTACCGTTCGTGAACCCCGACAGGGGTTCTGTTTTCACGAGTCCGTCGAAGACCTGTCATACGTTCTTAACGGTAGTAAGTCCTTAACTACACAGTACCTGTTCTACGGGGGAATCCTGAAGACGAGGTAGACCCAACGGTTGTAACAATGGTTTGGTTTGAACCCAGGTGAACGGACACACATCATTTCGGTTAAATGACTGAGACCCAACACCACTTCCCTTCACGTTGTAAATAACGTCCTATGGTTTGTTCCTCAGATTCATCGATCACGAATTTTCCAGATTTGAGGGTCTTCGGAAAGCCCCTTTCCAAAAAATTCTGACCTACTCCGTCTCCTAACATTCCATACACTAGTCGAGTACCTATACGAAAACTGACCAACCACCACTCCATTAACCCTCAGTTATAGTAGTTGGAAGACCAAGGTTTACCAGACTCCAGATGTACGAACACCTGTCGTACGTCAATTGAAGAAGGTGGATGACCCCCAAAGTCGTAGACGTTTTGTTGTTCGGTTTCCTGAACCGAGTCTCATAATAGACATCACGAACCCCTTCTTGATTTATTCCTCTTTAAGAGAAGATAAAGGAACTAATAATGAAGAAAAGACCGGAGAGATTAAAAAGAAGGACTTTAAGGATAATTTTATAGACATCCATAGAAGGTATAACTAATTAATGATATAGGGCTAAAAGAGAAAAACAGAAAGATAAAATGTAAGGTTATTAAGAAAAATTCTAAATAAACAAAAATTAACTTCCTATTAACGAAATGTTATAACACAACCAAAGACGGTATGTAGTTGTACGTAGTCGGAGAAAGACTATATAAATAAATATCTATAGAATACCCTGTAGAAGGTTTGT
Organism: Capra ibex; assembly: GCA_006410555.1. Classification (NCBI taxonomy): domain Eukaryota; kingdom Metazoa; phylum Chordata; class Mammalia; order Artiodactyla; family Bovidae; genus Capra; species Capra ibex. Next base: position 74,803,880 of record SJYO01007492.1, read on the forward strand.
ACCCAAAGTTGGTATAAGTATGACTAGAAGTCGAAAAACGAACTCAAAATTTAAAACGATTATATGTAACTAAAGGTTCTCAGAAAAGAATCGAAGGTCAGTGTGAATTAAGAACTAAACACTAATAGAAATTAAGGTACAAACCTTTAAGAGATACGATCACTTTCACATTTTTTATTTTGTATGACTGTTTTAGGACTACCTTTGTTGATACTAACCTTCTCTTCTTTTGACTCTTTTTCAACAATGTCAACAGTCTCCTTTTGTCCTCTCCTTTACAGTACTTTAAGTTTGTTTCTTCCTAAATGTATTCTTTCCTTATCACTTTGTAAAAATTAAGACGTGTATTAATTTTCTATTTACTTTCTCATATACGTTAAAAATTTGATTTCATTCGAAGGGTCCGTCACAACCACCATTTCTTGGGTGGACGGGTACGTTCTATGTATTCTCTAGACTCAAGTTAAGGACCTAATCCTTCTAGTGGACCTCTTCCTTTACCGTCGGGTGAGGTCATAAGAACGAACGTTTTAAAGTACCTGTCTCCTCCGACCACCCGGTGTCAGGTACTCCAGTGTTTCTCAGTCTGTATTAACTCGTACGTACGTGGTGTTCGTTTTCAATCTAAAACTCTTTCTTTATTCGGTTTATTGGTTCATCGTATTTTTCCGAGGTTTAGGTAGGTAGACATACCGGTATCTAAACTGGAATCTTTGTGACAATTCACCTTTCTCTTACCTCCGATGGCGTTAAATTCACTCTTTGTCCCCTTTCAATATTCTACTGTTACGACATGGTTATCAACTCTCGTACCCTCTTCTACGTGTTCTGATGTCAACGTTGGGGAACCGATACAATGCAGTTGTCAGAAAAAAAAAAAAATTACTAAGATCCGGAACCAAAGGACTAAACATTTTACTCCTGTTGGTACACACAAGACGTGTAAGTTAATCTTACAAACATTTGTGTAACAAAAGTGCTAAACAGACATTTGTTTAACAAATATTCGTTTCACGAACTATGTGACTGTCGTATCGTGTGGTATTTACAATCAAGAATTATAATAGTAGTAATTCTTTACTTATTATTTATCGTAAACTTGTTGTAATTACTAGTCCTTTGACAGGTGGTCTCCCGTTGACTACCACTTTATAGTCCATGACCATTGTGATTCTATATTAATAGTAAATAACTAACATCTTAAACAAGGATTCTGACACAATTTATGAAGGATTACTCTTTGTCAACTTCTTTATCCCCACTAATCGAACCTTTTCTCCGTTAGACCACTCTTCCCGACCCTAATTCTGTTGTTTACCTTGTTACATTATTGATACCAGTCTATACCTTTGTGACAACGAACCTACTACCGTAGTTCCACACAGATATTCCGGTTTGATCAGTGGTTCCTAGAACAAGGTCCTTCGACTGAAGTCAAGTTGTAAGTCTAACGGAGACGAGGGGGACGGAAATGAATGTTCGCAAAGTAAGGTGTTCCTGAAGTGGACCTGGAGACCTTTCGTCTCCATCAACACCTTTACAGAGTAAAACATCAACTTAGAAAAATTATATTTAAATAAATAAAATTAACCTCCATCAACTTAGAACTTACATGGGTTTCAAAAATAAATAAATAAAAAATAAAATAAAAAAAGAAAAAAAAGGTCACTATAATGAATAAAAATAAAACGATATTTGGTATGTCTTGTAAAAAGTATTTAAACAGTGACAAAACAAATAATATATATATCTTTGGATTGAGGATTGAATGATGGTGTATTTACGATGACACGTCTGAAAATTACCTTTCGTTATTTGTCGTAACGATTATTTTTATCCACTATAAAATTGTTAACACATGTAAATACAATCAATTTGTTAACAATCGAACTAAAGTGTGTATATAAACTAAAATTCATAATACTTCCAGAAAAAAAGTGAAAAAAAATTTTAAAATTAAAAATGAAATAAAATGAAATGTCATGACATAACCAAAACGGTATGTAATTGTACTTAGGTGGTGTCCACATGTACTCAAGGGTTTGTACTTGGGGGGAGGGTGGAGGGTGGGGTATAGTAGAGAGACCTAGTGGGGACACGTGGTCGGGGTTCGTAGGACATAGGACGTAGCTTGTATCTGACCGCTAAGCAAAGAATGTACTATCATACGTACAAAGTTACGGTAAGAGGGTTTAGTAGGGTGGGAGAGGGAGAGGGAGTCTCAGGTTTTCAGACGAGATGTGTAGACACAGAGAAAACGATAGAGCGTATGTCCCAGTAGTAATGATAGAAAGATTTAAGGTATATATACACAATCATATGACATAACCACAAAAAGAAAGACCGAATGAAGTGAGACATATTATCCGAGGTCAAAGTAGGTAGGGTAATCTTGACTAAGTTTACATAAGAAAAATTACCGACTCATTATGAGGTAACACATATACATGGTGTCGAAAGAATAGGTAAGCAGACGACTCCCTGTAGATCCAACGAAGGTACAGGACCGATAATATTTGTCACGACGCTACTTGTAACCCCATGTACACAGAGAAAGTTAAGACCAAAGGAGCCACACATACGGGTCGTCACCCTAACGACCCAGTATTCCATCAAGATAAACGTTAAAAAATTCCTTAGAGGTGTGACAAGAGGTATCACCGACATGATCAAACGTAAGGGTGGTTGTCACATCCTCCCAAGGGAAAAGAGGTGTGGGAGAGGTCGTAAATAACGAACATCTGAAAACCTAGTGTCGGTAAGACTGACCACACTTCACCATGTAGTAACACCAGAACTAAACGTAAAGGGATTATTGCTCACTACAACTCGTAGAAAAGCACACAAAAAATCGGTAGGCATACAGAAGAAACCTCTTTACAGATAAATCAAGAAACCGGGTAAAAAACTAACCCAGTAAATAAAAAGACCTTAACTCGACGTACTCAACGAACATATAAAAACTCTAATCAACAAACAGTCAACGAAGTAAACGATAATAAAAGAGGGTAAGTCTTCCGACAGAAAAGTGGAACGAATATAAAAGGAAACAACACGTCTTCGAAAATTAAAATTAATCTAGGGTAAACAAATAAAAACGAAAATAAAGGTCTTAAGACCCTCCACCCAGTATCTCCTAGGACGACACTAAATACAGCCTCTCACAAAACGGATATAAGAGGAGGTCCTCAAAATATCAAAGACCAGAATGCAAATCTAGAAATTAGGTAAACAAATAAAAACACACACCACAATCTTTCACTAGATCAAAGTAAGAAAATGTTCACCAACCGGTCACAAGAGTCGTGGTGAACAATTTCTCTAACAGAAAAGAGGTGACGTATAAGAACGGAGGAAACAGTTTCTATTCCACAGGTATCCACACATCTAAATAGAGACCCGAAAGATAAAACAAGGTAACTCGATGTAAAGACAGAAACACGGTCATGGCATGACAGAACTACTGACACCGAAACATCATCTCGGACTTCAGTCCGTCCAACTAAGGAGGTCAAGGTAAGAAGAAAGAGTTCTAACGAAACCGATAAGTACCAAAAAACATCAAGGTATGTTTAACACTTTAATAAACAAGATCGAGACACTTTTTATGGCGACCATCGAACTATCCCTAACGTAACTTAGATATCTAACGAAACCCATCATATGAGTAAAAGTGATATAACTAAGAAGGCTAATTACTTGTACCATATAAAGAGGTAGATAATCACAGGAGAAACTAAAGAAAGTGGTCACAAACATCAAAAGATATATATCCAGAAATCAAAGAAATCCATCTATATAAGGATTCATAAAATAAGAAAAGCAACGTTATCACTTACCTTACAAAGGAATTAAAGGAAAAGATGAAAGAGTAATCGTCACATATCCTTACGTTCCCTAAAGACACACAACTAAAATATAGAACGTTGAAATGATATAAGTAACTAATCGAGATCATTAAAAGACCACCTCAGAAATCCCCAAAGATACATCTCCTAGTACAGTAGACGTTTGTCGTCCTCAAAATGAAGAAGGAAAGGTTAAACCTAAGGAAAATAAAGAAAAAGACGAGACTAACGACACCGGTTTTGAAGGTCTTGATACAACTTATCATCGCCACTTTCACCTGTGGGAACAGAACAAGGACTGAAATCCCCTTTACGAAAGGTAAAAAGTGGTAACTCCTATTACAAACGATACCCAAACAGTATATATCGAAAATAACACAACTCCATACAAGGAAGATAAGGACGAAAGACCTCTCAAAAATAGTATGTACCTACAACTTAAAACAGTTTCCGGAAGAGACGCAGATAACTCTATTAGTATACCAAAAATAAAAAGTTAAACAATTACACCACTTAATGTAACTAACTAAACGCCTATAACTTCTTAGGAACGTAGGGACCCTATTTCGGGTGAACCAGTACCACATACTAGAAAAATTACACAACAACCTAAGACTAACGATCTTAAAACAACTCCTAAAAACGTAGATACAAGTAGTCACTATAACCGGACATCAAAAGAAAAAAACACCGTAGAAACAGTCCAAAACCATAATCCCACTACCATCCGAGTGTCTTACTCAAACCTTCAAATGGAAGGAGNGACCCTATTTCGGGTGAACCAGTAACACATACTAGAAAAATTACACAACAACCTAAGACTAACGATCTTAAAACAACTCCTAAAAACGTAGATACAAGTAGTCACTATAACCGGACATCAAAAGAAAAAAACACCGTAGAAACAGTCCAAAACCATAATCCCACTACCATCCGAGTGTCTTACTCAAACCTTCAAATGGAAGGAGACGTTGAAAGACCTTCTCAAAGTCATCCTATCCACAATCGAGAAGAACTTTAAAAACCATCTTAAGTCGACACTTCCGAAGGTCAGGACCCGAAAACAAACGACCTTCTAAAGACTAATGTCAAAGTTAAAGGTACGAACACTACCCAGACAATACTAAAAGATAAAGAAGAACCAAGTCAAAACCTTTCAACATGAAAAGATTCTGAAACAGGTAAAGAAGGTGTAACAGGTAAATTAACCGTATATTAACGACTATCATCAGAGAATACTAGAAAACATAAAGACACAACAGACAACACTAGAGAGACAAAAGTAAAGATTAAAACAACTAAACTAAGAAGAAGGAAACAAAGAACTACTCAGACCGATTACCAAACAGTTAAAATAAATAGAAGAGTTTCTCGGTCGAAAACCGAAACAACTAAAAACGATACCAGAGAAAACAAAGAAAACGTAAATAAAGACGGGATTAAAAATTCTAAAGAAAGGAAGATGATCGAGAGCCCAAGAATTAAAGAAGGGAAAGATCAACGAAATCCACATCTCAATCGAATAAATGAACTGAAAAAAGAACACAGAACTCCATACGGACATAACGATACTTGAAAGGAGAATCGTAACAAAAATATCACAGGGTGTCCAAAACCCAACAACACAAAAGTAAAAGTAAACGAAGATACGTATAAAACTAAAGAGAACTAAAGAAGACACTAAAAAACCAATAAGTCTTCGCACAAAAAGTCGGAGGTATACAGCCTTAAAAATTATCAAAAAGAGGACATTAACTCTAGATTAGAATTACGTAATACCAGTCTTTTCTACGAACCTTACTAAATCTAAAAAAACTTAAATAGTACCAATCTAAATACCGGGTCCTACACTAGACAGGACCTCTTCCAAGGCACTCGTGACCTCTTTTTCCACTTGAAGTAAAAAAAACCCCACTTTACAGGATATCTATAGTTAATCCAGATTGACCAGATAACATAGTAAATTTCAAACACAAAGAAACAATTAAAAGACAAATCAACTAGACAGGTATCCACAATCACCCCATAATTTCAGACAGTGATCATAACACAATAACAATTAAAGGGGAAAGTATCAATCGTAAACAGAATGTATAACACCCCGAGGATATAACCAACGTATACATAAATATTAACAATATAGAAGAAGAACCTAACTAGGAAACTAGTAATACATCACCGGAAGAAACAGAGAAAAGTGTCGGAAACAAAATTTCAGATAAAATAACCTATACTCATAACGGTGAGAACGAAAGAAAACCAGAGATAAACGCACTTTATAGAAAAAGGTCGGGAAGTGAAAGTCAGACATACACAGGGAACAAAACTCCACCCAGAGAACATCCGTCGTATATATTCCCAGAACAAAAACATAGGTAAGTCGGTCAGAAACAGAAAACCAGCCCCGTAAGTTGGGTAAATGTAAATTCCATTAATAACTATTCATACTAGGGTAACGGTAAATGAAATAACAAAACCCAAGCCCAAATATGTGGGAAAAACACAAAGGACAGATCTCTTCTAGGAAATCGTAAACAACCTCTCGACCAAACCACCACGACTTAAGAGAGTCGAAAACTTACAGACATTTCGAAAGTTAAAGAGGAAGTATAAACTTACTCTAGGAACGACCCATGTCATTAGACCCGACATCCAATAAAAGAAAGTAGTGAAATTCATACAGAACGGTAAGGGAGAACCGGACTTCTCAAAGATAACTTTATAGACGTCAACAGGAATACCCTTAGGGGAACACACAATAAACGACAAAAAGGGAACGACGAAAATTATAAACAGGAAACACAAAACAGAAACAATTAAACTAATTATACACAGAACCCCACAAAGCGGAACCCAAATAGGATAAACCTTGAGAGACCCAAAGAACCTGAACCCACTAATGAAGGAAGGGGTAAAATCCCTTCAAAATTTAATAATAGAGGAGTTCCTAAAAGAGTACCGGAAAGAAAAACAGAAGAAGAAGACCCTGAGAATATTAAGCTTACAACCTCATATAAGCTTACAAGTATAACAGGACCTCCAGAGACTCTAACAGTAGTAAAGAAAATTAAGAAAAAAGAAAAAAGGAGAGACTAAGTAAATAAAGATGGTAAGATAGAAGATAAAGTGATTAGGATAGAAGACGGAGGTAATAAGATGGTAAACAACGGAGGTCTCACAAAGACTAGAGTAAATAACGCAATAAGTAATATATAACTGAGAAAAAATAAAGAAGATCCAGAAACAATTTGGAAAGAACGTAGAAGAGTTAGGAACACAGGTCCGATAAATAGACACTAAGATAAAAATAAAGTTCTAAAACCTAGTAAAAGTGATAGTTATAAACCTTAAGAAATAGTCCATCTAAGGGATATAGAAGGAGAAAACAAACCAAACCACCCGTAAAGAGGACAAGGAAATGGACGACTCATAAGGAGACAGAGAAGGAGAACCAACATAACGACGCAAACCCCACCGGAAAGATATAAGACCCTTAAACACCACAAGAGAAATAATGCCTCGAAGGAGTGACACCCACCCCAACATAGTCACCGAACAGTTCCAAAGAACCAATCCCTCCGAACACAACCTCAAGATCGCCCACCTCGACCTAAAGAAGAGAGACCTCACGTTACCTTACTGGTCATTACCCAATACTCTGTAGTTAACAAACCTCATTGAAACTCGACGGACATATAACTTCGAGTCCCCACACAAGGACACAACGACCTCTTAAACGTACCATACAGAACGAGACCTTGAACAACCGGGAACCCACCACGAACCAAAGTCACATCCATACCTCCGTAAACTACTCAAGGATAACTTATTACAAGGGACCTAAGTCCTCAAAGAGACTACAAGAGTCCTAAACCTGAATTCGGAGGACGAAGACCAAAAGTCAAAATAAAAATGTCATCGGAGATCTGAAGAGGTAAATATGTCGTGGCTACTATTTTGTAGATCCAATTTCTACTTTCCAAAGAGGTGTAACTCCCTGTGGGTCTCTCCAAGTGACTTAATGTACCTCTTCTCTTCTCCCTCCCCCATCAATCTTCACTGACCTTACTCTACTCCACCCTAGTTTTCTCCTCTCTCGTTTGACCGGTCATTAGTGAAGGAATACACGGACGGTGTCAACCTGGCGAGTCTTCATAAGTGCCTCAATATGTCCCTCCTCCTCTCTCTCCTTCATCTATCTCCACCGGTCCTCCTATTTTCTCCCTTTACTTTTCCTCTCTCTGTCTAGGTCGGTCATTGGTCAAAGGACTCACAAGAGGTGGCAGACCTTGTGTGTCTCTAAGTGTCTCGACCCATCTCTTCTCTTCCCCCTCCCTTCTCTGTCTCCGGTGGACCATCTCTTTTTCCTCTCAGGTTTCCTCCTCTTTCACCAGTTCCATCATTAGAGCGAGAGTCCATTTTGACCCATGACTTCTAACCCAAAAATTTACATGTTTTAACTGTTGTTTTTGGTTTTTCGTTTCTAATTTTTAGATCTCATCTCCAACCTAAAAGTTTTTATGTTATAATTTCTTTTCTTCTTCCTTTTTTTTCTTTTTCTTTTTTCGGTGTTCTTAATAATTTGTTGTTGTTGTTGTTGGTGTGTATCTGATATATACGTAAACGAATTTTTTTATCCCAGAAAAAGAAAACTTTCCATTATTATCCAATATCTTTATTCTTAATTTCCTCTTTATCTCCTGAATTGTTAAAATTTGTCAATCTTTTTTTTTCTTCTTCTTTTTTGTTGGTGTGTTGTTGTAGTTGTTTTTGGTTTTTTGTATTTTTTTTTTTTTTTCTTTATCATTTCTATATAGATCGGGAAAGAGACCACCACACCCGTCACACCCCAGTGAAGGTTCCGCCAAGGGAGACGAATTGAAGACAAACGACCAGAGAAGTCACAGACTAAAGGCAGGACTGTGTCACCCTCGCCACCTGTAAAAAAATCCGAGTGAACGAGTCAGCGCGACACCCCTCCCTCCCTGCGACGTTTGTTTATTGTGACCGCACACGTACGTCACAGAGTCGGGGCGACCCGGACGGGGACGAGCACCACGTGTTTGGCGAGTCCGAGATACAACGAGGTGACCCTTGGCAGACTCCGGCCGGGATCCGACGTACTTGGAGGGGCCAGATTCGGCGAGTCCAAACCGTGAGTCCATCGGGAGTCTCCCTGTCTAAGCCAACCCTGACGCAAAACACGGGAAGGGTCCAGGCTCATCGAGTCCACAAACCGCTCGCGTCAGTGACGCTGAATAGCGGAAAGGACAGAGACAACGAGTCAAAAGACCCACATGGCGACCGCGGGGAACACTCCGTCTACCACTGACAGGTCGTGGGGGTCTTCAGAATCGTTTCTTCGGACGAACGTCAAACCATCCATTTCAGAGGGGTCCCGACGCTAACGGGGGAAGGTCGGGAATACCGAGACCGACGGACAGGGGCCGCCCCCTACCAGACGTCGGCCCATAAGGTAAGGCAGGAAACAAGACACGTACCAGGACCCACAGAATACAAGCTCGAAAAGTGTACCATCGATAGGGTGTCAGACCAAACGATCGGGTTCAATCAAGTAAGACCAATCACTCCCCGCAAGGACGGGTTAAGAATTTTTCGTAACGTCGGGCTTGGAGGACGGGGAGGACGGGACGGGGGTGAACGATCACCGCCTACGTCCGCAGACGCGACGAAAAGACGACCCCCTCAATGACAACCCGAACATTAGACAACCAAAATTAATAAATAAATAAAAAGGAAGGACAATACAACGGGAGACACGAAGGTTCCGAGGGGTGTCTGAGTCGTCCCTCACAAAGGACCACAAACCGTTGGACAGAAGAATTCTAAGGGAAGGGCCCTGTCCGAAGGGAAGGGTCCTGTCTCGAGGGAGGGGTGGAGGAAATAGAGAAAAAAGTAGAAAATATAAAAAAGGATGGACAAAAACTTCTGTTACTAGACGAAAAGACCCACGGACTACAGGAGACGGTCGTAAGTCTTCAACAAAACACCTCAAACGAGTCGCAACTTTATAAGAAAACTACTTAAACACTCCCTCTTTCACCAGAAGGGCAGGATAAGGAGGCGGTAGAATCCTGACGGATAAAAAAGATAAAAATAAAATAAAAAGATTAAAAAAGGGACTCAATAAAAATAAAAAAAATTAAAATAAAAAAATGAAATGTTATGACATAACCAAAACGGTATGTAACTGTACTTAGGTGGTGTCCACATGTACTCAAGGGTTGGGACTTGGGGGGAGGGTGGTGGGAGGCGTATAGTAGAGAGACCCAGTAGGGTCACGTGGTCGGAGTTTAAGAGACAATGTAACAATACTTTAAGAGGGTCGATGGATCACACACTACGGTACTTGAATCTCCAACAAATAGATTATCTAAAACAAAAAGTTCAACCGAAATTTTTGGTAGTCGACGGACACCCATTGAATTTTACTATTTATAGTCTCCTCCTCCCCTATTTAAGACGTTGTTAAAAATATAAGAGTCGAAAGTCCGACTTTACTTTTCTTAGTTATTGAAAAATATAGTTGTATACCTTTAGATAAAATCCCAGTATTTTTTGTTTCTACGAATACAAATTGACAATTAGTCTCTCTCTCACACACTTTGTGGACTTCAAGTGTTCACGAGAGAGATCAACAAACTCTTTCTAAGTACACTTTTTGTCGTTCGGAGGATGTGTTTGTGTATGTGTGTGAGTACACGTGTAGGAGGAATTCCATAAACGAGTCTCAGGTAATAATCGTAGATTAGGTATTAAAGTAACGTATCCCTGTCTAAACTAAGAATCTATTTTGAGTAAAAAAGAAGAAAGGAGTAGAGAGAATAAGAAAAAGAGAAGATAAAAAAAGTTTTTAATAAACTCCCCTTCTCTTGATTAAATTTTGATATTCTAGTTACGATCAAATCTTTCATATAAGAAGATTTTTTAAGGTCGTTGGACCTTAATCTTTGTCTATGTTTACTCTTTGACTACTTTAAGACACTGATACATCGTCCTTATTAATAAGATATACAATAATATCAATACACTGAATGTTTTTTCAGTATTAGTACCTTTAATTCACCTTATAAAAGTATCGAGTTAACAAAAATTATCCTCCTTTCTTTTACTTTACCATATACCATCTCCTATACTCCAGTCCTATACTATAACACCCCTAAAAAAATATTTCGTATAAACACACAGATGTAATGGAGTCACTACTCCGTCTTTAACTATTACGTCNCCCCCCCCACCCCCCACCCCTTTCCCATCTCAGGTCTCTTGTTCTTACCTCTAACTGAAAAGTGAGTATCAATGGTATGACAGGGAAGACTTTCTGGATAAACAAAAGGTCAAGATACGGGACTGGTCATTACGACTTCTTCGACTTTAACTTACCAAGATACTTCTGGATGTTCTGGAAGATCTTGATTGTTGGGTTTTTCTACAGTAAAGTAATATCCCATGACCTTACGTTTTCATCCTTCAGTTCTTTGTGGACCTCATTGTTCGTTTAAACCGATACCTCATGTCTTACTATGTTACAGTTTATGTAACATAGACCAATATTAAGAAACCTATAAAACGATTTCAATTTACGATGTTTTAATATCCGGTATAATTAAGGTAAGTTCAGACCATATCTCATTTTTATATAGGTTAACTTTTATTCTTAAACTGAGTCTTTAAGAAACGTCTTCACGTCTGCAATGTTTTGTACAGAAGGTGTCGGTTCACTCTACATCGTCAAGCGTGGCACAGTTATGACGTTTTTAAATTTTGTTTAAATTTTTTCGGTCTACTTAATGTTTTAAAATAAGAATCTCTATAGTCGATTGACACTTTTGTTACCCTGAGGTACTGTATTTTAAGGACTCTACATCTTCAAAAGACTCCACTCGACTAGTAGTGGTCGGTAAAAAGATGGACCTCCATCCCCTCTAACTACATGAGGTAAGTGTCCGATTTATAAATTAAACCAGGTTCAACTCGTTCGATCCCTGTCTTTCAAAAAAAAAAAAAAAAAAAAAAAATGACACGTTTAGTTCTCCCTTTTAACCTTTTGACTCCGTCAGAGATTATGTACCGACTAAAAGAGTTGTATGTAAACGAACAAAGGTCCTCACGGAACCTACTACTACTCAATCTGACTGTAGAAGAATTTCTTCTCACTTGAGAAAGTCAGGACGTCAAGATACTTTCTCTGGATGACACTACCAGAAAAGGGATTAAGTGAAAGATCTAAAACTTTGACACACCCTACCTCCGACTTTTGATCTAGAAGACTAACAGAGAGTCTAGACTCCTCTAGCTACGAACAACAACAAGTCAGCGAGTCAACATAGACTGAGAAACACTGAGGACAGGAAAGACTATACAAAGTCAGGTACCCCACATCTCACTATGCACTGTCAGGGAGCTAGTCTCTGGACATCCCCGGTATGGGTTCTTATCCCATTTCGTCTCTATTTAACAGAACAAATTCAACTTTGAGTTGGGTTTGTTTGATTGAGGGACTAACGTGACTCCACTAGTCCGAAAATGGGATGGACCGATTGTCCTTCATTTCCCTTGGGAAAGACGACTTTCTATTGTATTAGAGTTCGGAGAAACCAAGAAAATGTGTTTGACCACCGAGTCGAACGGTTACGTCCTCTACGTTCAAACTGGGGACCCAGTCCTTCAAGTAGACCTCTTCCTTTACCGTTGGATCGGGTCATAAGAACGGATCCTTTAAGGTACCTGTCTTTTCGGGTCACCCGATGTTTCTCAGTCTGGGGTAAATCGTTGATTTGTTGTTCTTATGTACTGTGACTTTTTTAAGATCCGTCTGTTTCGATATTAACTATTATTTCTCTCTTTCGTCTGTAATCTTTGTCTAGATGTATATATCCAATTTCTGAATTTTTATTGAAACTAATTTATTGAGACTTTTTTTATCTCCCTTTCTTCATGTATTATCTACTTTTCTACTTCTTGAAGTTATTTCTTAAACTTAGATAATTTTTTAATTAAAGTACATGATTTGGATAATCTACTACTTTATCTTCTTATAGAAATATCGAGACTCTCACTCCTTTAAAAATTTGGTTTTATATTTTTCGTGTTTATTATTTCACTTTTCTAACAAGAAAAAATACCGACTCATTATAAGGTCGAGAGAGAGAGAGAGAGAGAGAGAGAGAGAGAGAGATATATATATATATATATATATATATATATATATATTAGAGTGTGGAAGGATTAGGTAAAAAGATAACTACCTGTAAATCCAACGAAGGTACAGGACTGATAACATCTATCACGATGTCACTTGTGACCCCACGTACATAGAAAAACTTAATACCAAAAGAGACCTATATACAATATCCTAGTATACCATCGAGAGAAAAATCGAAAAATTGTCGTATGACAAGAGGTATTACTGACATGTTCAAATGTAAAGGTGGTTGTCAAATTCTCCCAAGGGGAAAAGGTCTGGGAGAGGTCATAATAACAAACATCTAAAAAACCACTACCGGTAAGACTGACCACACTCCACTATGAAGTAACATCGAAACCCTAAAAGTAAAGAGATTTTTAATTACTACAACTCGTGGAAAAGTACATGAAAAACCGGTAGACGCACAAAAGAGACCTCTTTACAGAGAAATCCAGAAGGTTAAGAAAAAACTAGTCCAACAAACAAAAAATCTATAACTCGACGTACTCGATAAACACATAAAACCTATAATTAAGGAGTAGTTACTGAAGAAAACGTTTATAAAAGAGGGTAAGACTCCCGACACAAGGGTATAACAGACACCAAAGAAAACGACATGTTTTCGAAAAGTCAAACACAAGGTAAACAAATAAATTAAAAAAAAATAATGATATCCTCCACCCAGTTTTTTCCAGAAGGACACTAAATACAGTCTCTCACAAGACGGTCCCGAAGGGACCACCGAGTAACCATTCTTAGGTGGACGGTCACATCCTCTGTACCCAAGCAGGGGACTAGACCCTTCTAGGGTGTACGGTACCTCGTTGATTCAGGTACGTGGTGTTGATGACTCGGACACTAAATCTCGACTCTCGACTTTGATGACTTAGCTACACGGTGTTGATGACTTCGAACACGTGGGATTTCAGACCCGAGACTTTGTTCTCTTTGGTGACGTCACTCTTCGGACGTTTGACGTTGATCTCACGCCGGGGTAAAAGACGTTGATCTTTTTTCGGACGTGTCATTGTGAGTCACGTTGGTTTTTATTTTTATTTAGTTATTTTTAATAAAAGATTTTTTCTCACAAGATACAAAAGGAAATTCTCAAAAGATCATAGATCGGAATGTAAATCCGGGAATTGGGTAAAACTTAAATCCTTCACAAGATTAAAGTAAGAAAATGAACATCGACAGGTCAAAAGGGTCATGGTGAATCATTTCTCTGACAGAAAGGAGGTAATATATAAGAATGGAGAAAACAGTATCCAATCCACTGGTATCTACGAACCCAAATAGAGACACGAAAGATTGGACAAGGTGACTTGAGTTAGTTGTCTCTTTATCTATTTCTTCCATACCATGTATATATGTTACCTTATAAGTCAAGTCAAGTCAAGTCAAGTCAG